>JARQOC010000005.1:19296758-19408787 GCA_033576535.1 Allobates femoralis | reverse complement strand
GGCCCCTGAGGATGTGTCCGGCCCCTGAGGATCCCTCAGAAGTGAGTTTCACTGATGGTGTCAATGGCGCGAATGTGGACGCTGGGGAGGCAAAACCAAGACAGGGGCAGCTCTCGTCCCGAGTTATCATCCTGAAACTTTATGTCCAGGTAAAAATCACCAGTGTAGAGAAACAGCAGAGAACCGAAGCAGACGGAGCGTTCTGTAGGCTGAACCTGCGAAAGGAGGAGAGGTCAATAGTGAGAAAGGATCTGGATCCTGAGTTACCTCCTGTATTATACTCCAGAGCTGCACTCACTATTCTGCTGGTGCAGTCACTGTGTACATACATTACATTACTGATCCTGAGTTACCTCCTGTATTATACTCCAGAGCTGCACTCACTATTCTGCTGGTGCAGTCACTGTGTACATACATTACATTACTGATCCTGAGTTATCTCCTGTATTATCCTCCAGAGCTGCACTCACTATTCTGCTGGTGCAGTCAGTGTGTACATACATTACATTATTGATCCTGAGTTACCTCCTGTATTATACTCCAGAGCTGCACTCACTATTCTGCTGGTGCAGTCACTGTCTACATACATTACATTACTGATCCTGAGTTACCTCCTGTATTATACTCCAGAGCTGCACTCACTATTCTGCTGGTGCAGTCACTGTGTACATACATTACATTACTGATCCTGAGTTCCCTCCTGTATTGTACTCCAGAGCTGCAATCACTATTCTGCTGGTGCAGTCACTGTGTACATACATTACATTACTGATCCTGAGTTACCTCCTGTATTATACTCCAGAGCTGCACTCACTATTCTGCTGGTGCAGTCACTGTGTACATACATTACATTACGGATGCTGAGTTACCTCCTGTATTATACTCCAGAGCTGCACTCACTATTCTGCTGGTGCAGTCACTGTGTACATATATTACATTACTGATCCTGAGTTACCTCCTGTATTATACTCCAGAGCTGCACTCACTATTCTGCTGGTGCAGTCACTGTGTACATACATTACATTACGGATGCTGAGTTACCTCCTGTATTATACTCCAGAGCTGCACTCACTATTCTGCTGTTACAGTCACTGTGTACATACATTACATTACTGATCCTGAGTTACCTCCTGTATAATACTCCAGAGCTGCACTCACTATTCTGCTGGTGCAGTCACTGTGTACATACATTACATTACTGATCCTGAGTTACCTCCTGTATTATCCTCCAGAGCTGCGCTCACTATTCTGCTGGTGCAGTCACTGTGTACATACATTACATTACTGATCCTGAGTTACCTCCTATATTATACTCCAGAGCTGCACTCACTATTCTGTTGGTGCAGTCACTGTGTACATACATTACTGATCCTGAGTTACCTCCTGTATTATACTCCAGAGCTGCACTCACTATTCTGCTGGTGCAGTCACTGTGTACATACATTACATTACTGATCCTGAGTTACCTCCTGTATTATACTCCAGAGCTGCAATCACTATTCTGCTGTTACAGTCACTGTGTACATACATTACATTACTGATCCTGAGTTACCTCCTGTATTATACTCCAGAGCTGCACTCACTATTCTGTTGGTGCCGTCACTGTGTACATACATTACTGATCCTGAGTTACCTCCTGTATTATACTCCAGAGCTGCACTCACTATTCTGTTGGTGCAGTCACTGTGTACATACATTACTGATCCTGAGTTACCTCCTGTATTATACTCCAGAGCTGCACTCACTATTCTGCTGGTGCAGTCACTGTGTACATACATTACATTACTGATCCTCAGTTATCTCCTGTATTATACTCCAGAGCTGCACTCACTATTCTGCTGGTGCAGTCACTGTGTACATATATTACATTACTGATCCTGAGTTATCTCCTGTATTATACTCCAGAGCTGCACTCACTATTCTGTTGGTGCAGTCACTGTGTACATACATTACTGATCCTGAGTTACCTCCTGTATTATACTCCAGAGCTGCACTCACTATTCTGCTGGTGCAGTCACTGTGTACATACATTACATTACTGATCCTCAGTTATCTCCTGTATTATACTCCAGAGCTGCACTCACTATTCTGCTGGTGCAGTCACTGTGTACATACATTACATTACTGATCCTGAGTTATCTCCTGTATTATACTCCAGAGCTGCACTCACTATTCTGTTGGTGCAGTCACTGTGTACATACATTACTGATCCTGAGTTACCTCCTGTATTATACTCCAGAGCTGCACTCACTATTCTGCTGGTGCAGTCACTGTGTACATACATTACATTACTGATCCTCAGTTATCTCCTGTATTATACTCCAGAGCTGCACTCACTATTCTGCTGGTGCAGTCACTGTGTACATACATTACATTACTGATCCTGAGTTATCTCCTGTATTATACTCCAGAGCTGCACTCACTATTCTGTTGGTGCAGTCACTGTGTACATACATTACTGATCCTGAGTTACCTCCTGTATTATACTCCAGAGCTGCACTCACTATTCTGCTGGTGCAGTCACTGTGTACATACATTACATTACTGATCCTGAGTTACCTCCTGTATTATACTCCAGAGCTGCAATCACTATTCTGCTGTTACAGTCACTGTGTACATACATTACATTACTGATCCTGAGTTACCTCCTGTATTATACTCCAGAGCTGCACTCACTATTCTGTTGGTGCCGTCACTGTGTACATACATTACTGATCCTGAGTTACCTCCTGTATTATACTCCAGAGCTGCACTCACTATTCTGTTGGTGCAGTCACTGTGTACATACATTACTGATCCTGAGTTACCTCCTGTATTATACTCCAGAGCTGCACTCACTATTCTGCTGGTGCAGTCACTGTGTACATACATTACATTACTGATCCTGAGTTACCTCCTGTATTATACTCCAGAGCTGCACTCACTTTTCTGTTGGTGCAGTCACTGTGTACATACATTACTGATCCTGAGTTACCTCCTGTATTATACTCCAGAGCTGCACTCACTATTCTGTTGGTGCAGTCACTGTGTACAAACATTACTGATCCTGAGTTACCTCCTGTATTATACTCCAGAGCTGCACTCACTATTCTGCTGGTGCAGTCACTGTGCGCAGACATTACATTACTGATCCTGAGTTACCTCCTGTATTATACTCCAGAGCTGCACTCACTATTCTGCTGGTGGAGTCACTGTGTACATACATTACATTACTGATCCTGAGTTACCTCCGGTATTATACTCCAGAGCTGCACTCACTATTCTGCTGGTGCAGTCACTGTGTACATACATTACATTACTGATCCTGAGTTACCTCCTGTATTATACTCCAGAGCTGCACTCACTATTCTGCTGGTGCAGTCACTGTGTACATACATTACATTACTGATCCTGAGTTACCTCCTGTATTATACTCCAGAGCTGCACTCACTATTCTGCTGGTGCAGTCACTGTGTACATACATTACATTACTGAACCTGAGTTACTTCCTGTATTATACTCCAGAGCTGCACTTACTATTCTGCTGGTGCAGTCACTGTGTACATACATTACTGATCCTGAGTTACCTCCTGTATTATACTCCAGAGCTGCACTCACTATTCTGTTGGTGCAGTCACTGTGTACATACAATTACTGATCCTGAGTTACCTCCTGTATTATACTCCAGAGCTGCACTCACTATTCTGTTGGTGCAGTCACTGTGTACATACATTACTGATCCTGAGTTACCTCCTGTATTATACTCCAGAGCTGCACTCACTATTCTGCTGGTGCAGTCACTGTGTACATACATCTACTGATCCTGAGTTATCCTCCTGTATTATACTCCAGAGCTGCACTCACTATTCTGCTGGTGCAGTCACTGTGTACATACATTACATTACTGATCCTGAGTTACTCCTGTATTATACTCCAGAGCTGCACTCACTTTCTGTTGGTGCAGTCACTGTGTACATACATTACTGATCCTGAGTTACCTCCTGTATTATACTCCAGAGCTGCACTCACTATTCTGTTGGTGCAGTCACTGTGTACATACATTACATTACTGATCCTGAGTTACCTCCTGTATTATACTCCAGAGCTGCACTCACTATTCTGCTGGTGCAGTCACTGTGTCATACATTACATTACTGATCCTGAGTTATCCTCCTGTATTATACTCCAGAGCTGCACTCACTATTCTGCTGGTGCGAGTCACTGTGTACATACATTACATTACTGATCCTGAGTTACCTCCGGGATTATACTCCAGAGCTGCACTCACTATTCTGCTGGTGCAGTCACTGTGTACATACATTACATTACTGATCTGAGTTACCTCCTGTATTATACTCCAGAGCTGCACTCACTATTCTGCTGGTGCAGTCACTGTGTACATACATTACATTACTGATCCTGAGTTACCTCCTGTATTATACTCCAGAGCTGGCACTCACTATTCTGCTGGTGCAGTCACTGTGTACATACATTACATTACTGAACCTGAGTTACTTCCTGTATTATACTCCAGAGCTGCACTACTATTCTGTTTGGTGCAGTCACTGTGTACATACATTACATTATGATCCTGAGTTACCTCCTATATTATACTCCAGAGCTGCACTCACTATTCTGTTGGTGCAAGTCACTGTGTCATACATTACATTACTGATCCTGAGTTACCTCCTGTATTATACTCCAGAGCTGCACTCACTATTCTGTGGTGCAGTCACTGTGTACATACATTACTGATCCTGAGTTACCTCCTGTATTATACTCCAGAGCTGCACTCACTATTCTGTTGGTGCAGTCACTGTGTACATACACATTACTGATCCTGAGTTACCTCCTGTATTATATCCAGAGCTGCCACTCACTATTCTGCTGGTGCAGTCACTGTGTACATACATTACATTACTGATCCTGAGTTACCTCCTGTATTATACTCCAGAGCTGCACTCACTATTCTGCTGGGCAGTCACTGTGTACATACATTACATTACTGATCCTGAGTTACTCCTGTATTATACTCCAGAGCTGCACTCACTATTCTGCTGGTGCAGTCACTGTGTACATACATTACATTACTGATCCTGAGTTACCTCCTGTATTATTCTCAGGCTCACTCATATTCTGTAGCTGCAGTTCACTGTGTACATACATTACATTACTGATCCTGAGTTACCTCCTGTATTATACTCCAGAGCTGCACTCACTATTCTGCTGGTGCAGTCACTGTGTACATACATTACATTACTGATCCTGAGTTACCTCCTGTATTTATACTCCAGAGCTGCACTCACTATTCTGCTGGTGCAGTCACTGTGCGCAGACATTACATTACTGATTCTGAGTTACCTCCTGTATTATACTCCAGAGCTGCACTCACTTTTCTGCTGGTGCAGTCACTGTGTACATACATTACATTACTGATCCTGAGTCACCTCCTGTATTATACTCCAGAGCTGCACTCACTATTTCTGTTGGTGCAGTCACTGTGTACATACATTACTGATCCTGAGTTACCTCCTGTATTATAGTCCAGAGCCGCACTCACTATTCTGCTGGTGCAATCACTGTGTGCATACATTACATTACTGATCCTGAGTTACCGCCTGTATTATACTCCAGAGCTGCACTCACTATTCTGCTGGTGCAGTCACTGTGTACATACATTACATTACTGATCCTGAGTTACCTCCTGTATTATACTCCAGAGCTGCACTCACTATTCTGCTGGTGCAGTCACTGTGTACATACATTACATTACTGATCCTGAGTCACCTCCTGTATTATACTCCAGAGCTGCACTCATATTCTGTTGGTGCAGTCACTGTGTACATACATTACTGATCCTGAGTTACCATCCTGTATTATACTCCAGAGCTGCACTCACTATTCTGTTGGTGCAGTCACTGTGTACATTACATTACTGATCCTGAGTTACCTCCTGTATTATACTCCAGAGCTGCACTCACTATTCTGTTGGTGCAGTCACTGTGTACATACATTACTGATCTGAGTTACCTCCTGTATTATACTCCAGAGCTGCACTCACTATTCTGCTGGTGCAGTCACTGTGTACATACATTACATTACTGATCCTGAGTTATCTCCTGTATTATACTCCAGAGCTGCACTCACTATTCTGCTGGTGCAGTCACTGTGTACATACATTACATTACTGATCCTGAGTTATCTCCTGTATTATACTCCAGAGCTGCACTCACTATTCTGTTGGTGCAGTCACTGTGTACATACATTACTGATCCTGAGTTACCTCCTGTATTATACTCCAGAGCTGCACTCACTATTCTGCTGGTGCAGTCACTGTGTACATACATTACATTACTGATCCTGAGTTATCTCCTGTATTATACTCCAGAGCTGCACTCACTATTCTGCTGGCGCAGTCACTGTGTACATACATTACATTACTGATCCTGAGTTATCTCCTGTATTATACTCCAGAGCTGCACTCACTATTCTGCTGGTGCAGTCACTGTGTACATACATTACATTACTGATCCTGAGTTACCTCCTGTATTATACTCCAGAGCTGCACTCACTATTCTGCTGGTGCAGTCACTGTGTACATACATTACATTACGGATGCTAAGTTACCTCCTGTATTATACTCCAGAGCTGCACTCACTATTCTGCTGGTGCAGTCACTGTGTACATACATTACATTACTGATCCTGAGTTACCTCCTGTATTATCCTCCAGAGCTGCACTCACTGTGCACATACATTACATTACTGATCCTGAGTTACCTCCTGTATTATACTCCAGAGCTGTACTCACTATTCTGCTGGTGCAGTCACTGTGTACATACATCACATTACTGATCCTGAGTTACCTCCTGTATTATACTCCAGAGCTGCACTCACTATTCTGCTGGTGCAGTCACTGTGTACATACATTACATTACTGATCCTGAGTTACCTCCTGTATTATACTTCAGAGGTGCACTCACTATTCTGCTGGTGCAGTCACTGTGTACATACATTACATTACTGATCCTGAGTTACCTCCTGTATTACACTCAGAGCTGCACTCACTATTCTGCTGGTGCAGTCACTGTGTACATACATTACATTACTGATCTGAGTTACCTCCTGTATTATACTCCAGAGCTGCACTCACTATTCTGCTGGTGCAGTCACTGTGTACATACATCACATTATGATCCTGAGTTACCTCCTGTATTATACTCCAGAGCTGCACTCACTATTCTGCTGGTGCAGTCACTGTGTACATACATCACATTACTGATCCTGAGTTACCTCCTGTATTATACTCCAGAGCTGCACTCACTATTCTGCTGGTGCAGTCACTGTGTACATACATTACATTACTGATCCGGAGTTACCTCCTGTATTATACTCCAGAGCTGCACTCACTATTCTGCTGGAGCAGTCACTGTGTACATACATTACATTACTGATCCTGAGTTACCTCCTGTATTATACTCCAGAGCTGCACTCACTATTCTGCTGGTGCAGTCACTGTGTACATACATTACATTACTGATCCTGAGTTACCTCCTGTTTATACTCCAGAGCTGCACTCACTATTCTGCTGGAGCAGTCACTGTGTACATACATTACATTACTGATCCTGAGTTACCTCCTGTATTATACTCCAGAGCTGCACTCACTATTCTGCTGGTGCAGTCACTGTGTACATACATTACATTACTGATCCTGAGTTACCTCCTGAATTATACTCCAGAGCTGCACTCACTATTCTGCTGGTGCAGTCACTGTGTACATACATTACATTACTGATCCTGAGTTACCTCCTGTATTATACTCCAGAGCTGCACTCACTATTCTGCTGGTGCACATATATATAAAAAAATATTATGACCCACACAATTAAAATATGGTTGTATTTTGAAAATGAGTTGATAACTTGTTGCTCAGTTGGGTTCTGAATTCTGGGGTCTGTACTGATGAACAGAGCGTGGAGCTTTTATTGTCAGAATGGTATGGCGTTGCTTGAACAAATGGATGGAAGAGGTTAATGTGCGTTGTCATAGACAAAAAGACTCTGCCGAAGACCGAAAAAGACTCTGCCGAAGACAGAAGACGACTCTGCCGAAGACAGAAAAACACTCTGCCGAAGACAGAAAAAGACTCTGCCGAAGACAGAAAAAGACTCTGCAGAAGACCAAAAAAGACTCTGCAGAAGACCAAAAAAGACTTTGCCGAAGACAGAAGACGACTCTGCCGAAGACAGAAAAAGACTCTGCCGAAGACGAAAAAGACTCTGCCGAAGACAAAAAAAACTTGCCGAAGACTGAAAAAGACTCTGCCAAGACTGAAAAAACTCTGCCAAAGACTGAAAAAGACTCTGCCGAAGACTGAAAAAGACTCTGCCGAAGACTGAAAAAGACTCTGCCGAAGACCGAAAAAGACTCTGCCGAAGACCGAAAAAGACTCTGCCGAAGACAAAAAAGACTTGCCGAAGACTGAAAAAAGACTCTGCCAAGACTGAAAAAACTCTGCCAAAGACTGAAAAAGACTCTGCCGAAGACTGAAAAAGACCCTGCCGAAGACTGAAAAAGACTCTGCCAAAGACAAAAAAAGACTCTGCAGCGAAAAGACTGAAAAAGACTCTGCCGAAGACTGAAAAAAGACTCTGCCGAAGACAGAAAAAAACTCTGCCAAAGACTGAAAAAGACTCTGCCGAAGACCTGAAAAAGAGAAGAGAAAAGACTCTGCCGAAGACAAAAAAAAGACTTGCCGAAGACTGAAAAAGACTCTGCCAAAGACTGAAAAAGACTCTGCCGAAGACAGAAAAAGACTCTGCCGAAGACTGAAAAAGACTCTGCCGAAAGACTGAAAAAAGACTCTGCCGAAGACTGAAAAAGACTCTGCCGAAGACTGAAAAAGACTCTGCCGAAGACTGAAAAAGACTCTGCCGAAGACTGAAAAAGACTCTGCCAAAGACTGAAAAAGACTCTGCCGAAGACCGAAAAAGACTCTGCCGAAGACGAAAAAGACTTGCCAGACTGAAAAAGACTCGCAAGACGAAAAGACTCTGCCGAAGACAAAACTGAAAAAAAAAGGACTCTGCAGAGAAAGACCGCGAAGACTGAAAAAGACTCTGCCGAAGACTGAAAAAGACTCTGCAGAAGACCGAAAAAGACTCTGCCAAAGACTGAAAAAGACTCTGCCGAAGACTGAAAAAGACTCTGCCGAAGACTGAAAAAGACTCTGCCGAAGACTGAAAAAGACTCTGCCGAAGACCGAAAAAGACTCTGCCGAAGACTGAAAAAGACTCTGCCGAAGACTGAAAAAGACTCTGCCGAAGACTGAAAAAGACTCTGCCGAAGACAAAAAAAAGACTGCCGAACACTGAAAAAGACTCTGCCGAAGACCGAAAAAGACTCTGCCGAAGACTGAAAAAGACTCTGCCGAAGACTGAAAAAGACTCTGCCGAGACAAAAAAAAGACTCTGCCGAAGACAGAAAAAAGACTCTGCCAAAGACTGAAAAAGACTCTGCCAAAGACTGAAAGAGACTCTGCCGAAGACCAAAAAAGACTCTGCCGAAGACCAAAAAAAGACTCTGCCAAAGACAGAAAAAGAGTCTGCTGAAGACCGAAAAAGACTGACGAAAACTGAAAAGGACTCTGCTGCAGACAGAACAATGAAGATCCTGGATAACGGTGTACTGTTCACACATTTTGGAGATTCTCAGGACAATCGTCATACTCTGAGACTTGGGAGACAATTCAGGATTTATAACAATACCAAGGTTGGATTTAATGAAGAGGCAGGTGGAGTCCTTAGGATGAAATGTTCACTTTTTGATACTGGGGTGCATCAAAAAAAATTACAACCAGATTCCCCCCCTCCTTCTGACTCCAGAATGTATACACGACTATCGGCCAATACTCACAGAGCCAATAAAAAAGGTGCTGGAGCCGACGAAGGTGACGATGTTCTTGAGGTCATAGTTGTGGACCCCGTTCTGGTAATCTTGGTATGGGACGACGGAGAGGGCAAAGGGTCCCACTGCGCTGCTGCTGCAATTGGTTAGTTTGACCTCGAGGTGTATGGGGTCGCCAACCCTGCAGTCCGCAATGATGTCACAGTCACATGGTTTCCCGTCCACCAAAACATCTGTAACACAAAAGCATTGCATTGTCAATATTTGTGTAATTTGATGCCATTAAAACAAGTGACCCCTCTCCTTATATGAGCCGACAAGTGCAGATACATAAAATAAAATGTACAGTACATAACCCCGCCCACGAGGAGCCGAGGATTGGGGAAACCAGGAATTAAGAAAATGTTGCCGCTCTTTAATTCACAAGAAATATAGATTTTAATGAGAACCGCAATCTAAAAACAAAAGTGTGTAACGTTTTGGTGAACAAGACCTTCCTCAGTCTAAAGGTAATGTACAAAGCATGGGGAAAAAGAGAAAATTATCATTCTGAATATGATACATATAAAGGAGAAAATAAAAAGGTATATCCATATAATGGTCAAGCCATAATATACTGAATAATGGTCAGATTATGTCAGGTATACTCATTATATAGCTATACCTTTTTATGTTCTTAATTATTTGTATCATATATTCAGATTAATAATTTTGTCTTTTTTCTCTCGGTACTTTCTACATTGTCATTAGTGGAAGGGAACTCGTCTGATAATCATCAAAGAAAAACAAGACACGGGATTAATTTCCACATTGCAAAATTATCTCATTTTTGCTACAGTATCTACATAATCTGTGCCCCAGTATCTACATAATCTGTACATCAGTATCTACATAATCTGTACATCAGTATCTACATAATCTGTACATCAGTATCTACATAATCTGCTACTCAGTAATCTACATAATCTGTACCCCAGTATCTACATAATCTGTACCCCAGTATCTACATAATCTGTACCCCAGTATCTACATAATCTGTACTCCAGTATCTACATAATCTGTGCCTCAGTATCTACATAATCTGTACTCCAGTATCTACATAATCTGTACCTCAGTATCTACATAATCTGCATTCCAGTATCTACATAATCTGTACCCCAGTATCTACATAATCTGCACCCCAGTATCTACATAATCTGTACCCCAGTATCTACATAATCTGCATTCCAGTATCTACATAATCTGTACCCCAGTATCTACATAATCTGTACCCCAGTATTATCTACATAATCTGTACCCCAGTATCTACATAATCTGTGCCTCAGTAGCTACAATATGCACCCCAATATCTACATAATGTTTCTCAGTATCAACATAATCTGTACCTAAGTAAATTCATAATCTGCCTCAGCATTTACATAATCTGTGCCTAAGAATCTACACAATCATCTCTTCAGTAACTACATAATCTGCTCATTGGTAGCTACATAATGCACTACTCTGTAATCTACATGATCACTAGCTACATAATCTGCTCATCACAAAATGCATAATCTGATCCATAATCTGCTCATCGGTAGCTAAATAATCTGCTGCTGAGTGATCTACATAATCACTAGCTACATAGTCTGCCTTTCCCAAAATACATAATCTGTGCCTCAATAACTGCATAATCTGCTCCCCGGTACCTACTTAATCTGCTCCTTACTAGCTACATAATCTGTGCCTCAGTAAATACATCAACTGCTGCTTGGTAGCTACATAATCTGCTGCTCAGCAATCTACATAATCACTAACTACATCATCTGCTCCTCACAATATACATAATCTGATATTCAGTAGCTACATAATCTGATTCTCGGGAAAATAATCTGCTCTTTGGTAGCTATAGAGCACAATCTGTTCTTTGGAATCCACATAATCTGCTCCTCAGTAGCTACATAATCTACTATAAGGGAAATTAAACAATTAATTTCTCCATAACTCTACTCCTCTGTGGCTACATAATCATTTTTTCAGCAGATACAAATTATAATTTGGTCTTCTGTAGTCACATAACAACCTAGGTATCTAGAAAGTATCTACAAAGCATGCTTCCTAGTGATTATATAATCTGCTCCTCACTAGCTACAGTATAATCTACATAATCTGCTCTGGACTAGCTACCGTATAATTTACATAATCTGCTCTTCACTTGCTACAGTATAATCTACAATAATCTGCTCTTCACTAGCTACAGTATAATCTACATAATCTGCTCTTGACTAGCTACAGTATAATCTACATAATCTGCTCTGGACTAGCTACACTATAATCTACCTAATCTGCTCTTCACTAGTCACATGACAAAATACTATCATTGCTGTAGATGTAAAAACAAAGTTGAGCCAATGACTTTCTGTTGGGTCGGTGATCTTGAACATTAATGACTCGTTGAGTAAAGAGCGTCATAGGCTTTCACCGTCTTTGTTTCTGGGTCATGAGTGTCTAATGTCCATGTGTCCTACTAGATCTTATGGACCAGGCTCGTCATGGAGGGTCAATGCCAGTAGACTGGTCTTCCCAACTATGGTGCATCCTAAGATGATCCATGAACATCTGATAGATAGGAGTTTCCACCCATCGGGAGAAGAGGTTGGTCTCCCGTCTAGAGAACCTTCTCATTTAGAATCCAATGAAAAGAACCTTGTAGACATCTCTCCATTCATTTCCCACCAGGATGTCCCAGTTGACTCACTACAACTAACCCTGGAGACAGAGGAGGCCAACAACGTCCTTCTGTCCCTCAAGAGGAGACCGATACAAGAAATGCTGTGTAATAGTTGGGGGATCTGTTAGGCTGGTTTCACTAGTACCGGTTTTTGGAATCATGGTGAATCCAACTGAAGCCATATACACCCACATCAGTTTTTTCCCCAATGGTGTCGCAGGAACTTGCGGGTGCATCCAGTTGTATAAGGTTCTAGACAGATCCGGGTGTTACCAGTTTTTGGCCAATAACTAAAATGCAAAATGTTGTGTTTTTGTTGCTCTTCTAAAACCCAGAAGCACCCAGATCTATGGCTATCCGGCTGGAATTAAAATGGAGCATTATGCTACCTGGAATGTGCATCTGGGTGCATGGATCCAGTTTCCCAAACTGAGTATGCCCAGAAGCCAGGTTCAGCCTCTCCCAACAACTGGATCCATCAAAAAAACTGTACACAACCTGATGCAACTGTATGCTCCCACACTGGTATTACAACAGATCCGTCAGCTAGATCAGTAATAATATCAGAGAGGGAACATCTAGTTGCATCAGATTTGACAATTGCGGGGGGCACAAGACTTGCTCCATACACCCGTACTAGAAAACCAGTCTTACACAAACTTCAAGTGGCACCTCTAGGTCAAGTTAAGGATAAGATGTGGCCTCTTTGGCACTGCAGGGGAGTGTCCAGTCAGATATGGCCTCTTTGGCACTGCAGGGAAGTGTCCGGTCAGATATGGCCTCTTTGGCACTGCAGGGAAGTGTCCAGTCAAATGTGTCCTCTTTGGCACTGCAGGGAAGTGTCCGGTCAGATGTGGCCTCTTTGGCACTGCAGGGAAGTGTCCGGTCAGATGTGATCTCTTTGGCACTGCAGGGAAGTGTCCGGTCAGATGTGATCTCTTTGGTACTGCAGGGAAGTGCCCGTTCAGATGTAGCCTCTTTGGCTCTGCAGGGAAGTGTCCAGTCAGATATGGCCTCTTTGGCACTGCAGGGAAGTGTCCGGTCAGATGTGATCTCTTTGGCACTGCAGGGGAGTGTCCGCTCAGATGCAGCCTCTTTGGCACTGCAGAGGAGTGTCCGGTCAGATGTGGCCTCTTTGACACTGCAGAGGAGTGTCCCGTCAGATGCAGCCTCTTTGGCACTGCAGGGGAGTGTCCGGTCAAATGTATCCTCTTTGGCATTGTAGGGGAGTGTCCAGTCAGATGCAGCCTCTTTGGCACTGCAGGGGAGTGTCCGATCAGATGTGGCCTCTTTGACACTGCAGGGGAGTGTCCGGTCAGATGTGGCCTCTTTGACACTGCAGGAGAGTGTCCGGTCAGATGTGGTCTCTTTGACACTGCAGGGAAGTGTCCAGTCAGATATGGCCTCTTTGGCACTGCAGGGAAGTGTCCAGTCAGATATGGCCTCTTTGGCACTGCAGGGAAGTGTCCGGTCAGATGTGATCTCTTTGGCACTGCAGGGGAGTGTCCGCTCAGATGCAGCCTCTTTGGCACTGCAGAGGAGTGTCCGGTCAGATGTGGCCTCTTTGGCACTGCAGGGAAGTGTCCGGTCAGATGTGGCCTCTTTGACACTGCAGGAGAGTGTCCGGTCAGATGTGGCCTCTTTGGCACTGCAGGGAAGTGTCCGGTCAGATGTGATCTCTTTGGCACTGCAGGGGAGTGTCCGCTCAGATGCAGCCTCTTTGGCACTGCAGAGGAGTGTCCGGTCAGATGTGGCCTCTTTGGCACTGCAGGGAAGTGTCCGGTCAGATGTGGCCTCTTTGACACTGCAGGAGAGTGTCCGCTCAGATGCAGCCTCTTTGGCACTGTAGGGGAGTGTCCGGTCAGATGCAGCCTCTTTGACACTGCAGGGGAGTGACCGATCAGATGTGGCCTCTTTGACACTGCAGGGGAGTGTCCGGTCAGATGTGGCCTCTTTGATACTGCAGGGGAGTGTCCGGTCAGATGTGGCCTCTTTGACACTGCAGGGGAGTGTCCGATCAGATGTGGCCTCTTTGACACTGCAGGGGAGTGTCCGGTCAGATGTGGCCTCTTTGACACTGCAGGGGAGTGTCCGATCAGATGTGGCCTCTTTGACACTGCAGGGGAGTGTCCGGTCAGATGTGGCCTCTTTGACACTGCAGGGGAGTGTCTGGTCAGATGTGATCTCTTTGGCACTGCAGGGAAGGGTCCGGTCAGATGTGGCCTCTTTGGCACTGCAGGGAAGTGTCCGGTCAGATGTGGCCTCTTTGACACTGCAGGAGAGTGTCCGGTCAGATGTGGCCTCTTTGACACTGCAGGGAAGTGTCCAGTCAGATATGGCCTCTTTGGCACTGCAGGGAAGTGTCCAGTCAGATATGGCCTCTTTGGCACTGCAGGGAAGTGTCCGGTCAGATGTGATCTCTTTGGCACTGCAGGGGAGTGTCCACTCAGATGCAGCCTCTTTGGCACTGCAGAGGAGTGTCCGGTCAGATGTGGCCTCTTTGACACTGCAGGGGAGTGTCTGCTCTGATGCAGCCTCTATGGCATTGCAGAGGAGTGTCCCGTCAGATGCAGAATCTTTGGCACTGCAGGGGAGTGTCCGGTCAAATGTATCCTCTTTGGCACTGTAGGGGAGTGTCCGGTCAGATGTGGCCTCTTTGACACTGCAGGGGAGTGTCTGCTCAGATGCAGCCTCTTTGGCACTGCAGGGAAGTGTCCGGTCAGATGCAGCCTCTTTGGCACTGCAGGGGAGTGACCGGTCAAATGTATCCTCTTTGGCACTGTAGGGGAGTGTCCGGTCAGATGCAGCCTCTTTGGCACTGCAGGGGAGTGTCCGATCAGATGTGGCCTCTTTGACACTGCAGGGGAGTGTCCGGTCAGATGTGGCCTCTTTGACACTGCAGGGGAGTGTCCGGTCAGATGTGGCCTCTTTGACACTGCAGGAGAGTGTCTGGTCAGATGTGGCCTCTTTGACACTGCAGGGGAGTGTCTGGTCAGATGTGGCCTCTTTGACACTGCAGGAGAGTGTCCGGTCAGATGTGGCCTCTTTGACACTGCAGGGGGAGTATCCAAGAATCTCAAAAGTTTACAAGAATGAGGGGAAATACACGACAAGTTATATCGTGGCTCTGCTCCACCACCTCGAATGCTCCGGGACGCTCATCCGATGTGTTTATTACAATATTACTTCTTTATAGTTTACAATATTGCACTCCGGAAACATTATCCCCGGGAATCAATGCCGATAAAGACAAATCCTCTGACTCGTCATGTTCTGGCATCAGAGCCTCGGCATCTCACGCGCTTCGCTCTACTTGATGTATATTCGGTATAAACACTTGTGTGAAGTACAATCTACTTTAATGAAATCAAGATAAAGCGTATGATGTCGGGATGAGAGTCGTCTACGACGTCTGTCTGAAGTGGAGATTTCTCCCAGAATCAATGAGTTTTGATAAAACTTGAAAGTTTCACTTGAAAAGAAACAAGTAACTTCGAAGTCAGAGATGTGCAGGGGCCGTTCCAGAGTTGGCTCGGGGCCACACATTTCAGGAGCCTAGAATATCTGATGTCATGATCTACTGACTCATCTCATTGGTTTTCTAGGGGGCTCTAGTCTGTCTTGCTAAAGACCCATGTTAGGCTTCTTTCACATGTGCGCTAAAGTGTAATTCCCGGCAGATCCGGCAGATGTCACCGCATCTGCCAGAACTGCCGCGTGATGGCCGACTTGTGGCACCGATCCGGCAAGCCCCATTCATTCTCTATGGGGCTTGCAGTCAGGTGTGGCAAGTGGGGTATGGCCAAATCTGGCACTTGCGGCTATGCAGCGTTTTTTTCTGCATGGCTGCAAGTGCCGGATCTGCCGGATTCGGCAATATCGCGCCCAACCGCAAGTCCCATAGAGAATGAACGGGGCTTGCCGAATCAGTGCCGCAAGTCAACCATTACGCGGCAGATCCGGCGACATCTGCCGGGAGTTACACTTTACCGCAGATATGAAGGGGGCCTTACTTTCTATCTACCTCCCCCTCTTCTCAGGGCTATGGAGCCAGTAAGCCAAACATCCGACTCTGACTCTTCAATTTACCTGAATCTGACTCCAACTCAACCAAAGTAGACACCGAGTCCCGACTCCACGACTCCGACTCCACATCCCTGCCTCTTTTTCAGCTGCCACCTTACATAGTGCTGCTTAACCTACTGCAGGCACTCGGTCCTCACACTGCTGTAAGCAATCATTAATGAGATGAATGTGAATTCATTTTACAGCTTTCTATACAAGTTTGGAGACTAAGGGTAAGTTTAGAAGAAAGTCTTACTATAACGGCACTAAACTTGATTTTGTAGCCTCTAATCCTTACATTTCCCCTATCCAAGTAGTACAAAAATCCCAAAAACAACAATGAGTATGCAAAATACAGAGTTATCTTCGTTTCCCCCCTCTTAATTTTTCACTATAGTGGAGGAACACTTTAAATAAGTGCTCCCAGTCAAATTGATGCACAGTTATACATAGATCAAGCTCTGCAGGGTGGAGCTTGATTCTGCTTTATCAGACTCCACCCCCAAAGATCCTACACTCAGTGTATCAGATTGTCCTGGAGTTTTCCTTTAATTACAATGAAGACTGTTTTCAACATGTAATCATGATAAATGCAGGAGCTTCAATCACATCCTCCATGTCCCAGCTGGAAGGTGGATTTAATTATATTACTAGACAAAGCACAAGGGAGGATCTGATCTTCTTTCATTTCTAAATTGCTCTGGTTTAATTTTTAATAGAAGTTTCAGAGCTTGAGCAAGTTTTACAGCAGGCTGGAAAGTGCTAGATAAAACTAGGCCACAGTAATCAGATGGATCAGGCCACCTCTCCGAGGACTCCGAGCAGTCTCCCCTGCTGTAGACAAAAGGAAGAAGAGGGTGCACCGCTCGACAAGAAGGCAACTGCAAGTTAGAGACTATAGATTATGTAGACATGACCAAAACACATCAGATGAAGATCGGGCCAACGCACATTTGGCCGAAAGCAATAATTTCCAACCCCTGTACACATCAATACTCAACAAGTGTTCCGTAAGGGAAGCGGAGAGGTCATTTAAGCTCAACATGTCCAATCGTTCACTTCCTCTATACCATTGATCAGGTCAAAGTTCCTCCATCACGATCTTTAGATTGGTGGGTTCGGGCTACTTTACTGTGCTTGAGGGCCTTAAATGCCTAGTGGTCTAGATACGTGAAACATAAACTCAATCATACTCACCTACCGGCTCCCAACTGTAGCCAGAACAGGCTCGTCTGTGGTCTACTTAGAGATAGGAAGCCGTGATGTCAGACTGCTACGAAATATGACTGGTAGCAGCGGTCAGGTGACTGAGTAGCACATCATCATAAAACATCGAATAATGCTAGTCTCAAGTCAACTGACCACTGGCAGCAGTGGTTCAACCTGTTCATGTCTATGGGAAGACCACGATGAAGCCTTGTTGCATCCAGTTGGGTGCTGTAGGTGAGTATGACTTAGATTGATAGGCTTGACATATTCAGTCTCTTGGGCCAAGTTTTGTTTTGCCTGTGAAACCCCCTCAAAGGGGTTCTCCAAGAATGTAATAAAATAGCCTCCATCACCTAGTCACAAGGTAGGACTGGCTGCAGTTTGAAGAATCACTGCTCCCGAGATCTATGTCTCAACTAACAGAGGAGCTGCATTGTATCCACACACACCTCTGTGAGCCGAGGACAAGGGCTGTAACAGGAGAAGAAATAAATCTTCTCAGCAGAAGAGGACTGAGGCTGGAGAAGAAAAACCTTGTGCTCAGTCAACCAAGGAGAAGATTTATTTCTTCTGATATCATAGCCCTTCTCCAGCTATCAGAAGTATGTATGCTTAAGATAAGGCTTCTCTATCAGTTGATACACAGGTCTTGGGAGAGCTGGTTCTTCAGACTGCAACCTGCAAGTCCAAAGCATTTATCGTTGGACTAGAACTGGTGGTGATGATCCGTAAGTGGCATGATAAAAAACAAAATGGGCACAACCTCATGGATCACACAAGGGAAAGCCAAGGGTGTGCGTTCTTATTACAATATACTATACACCGAGATCTCAATTTGAGTACTTTATACCATTCATTACCATGTTGGAAACATAAAACAAACATGATTAGTAATGGGAACACTCCAACATTTTTAAAAATTAAAAATATTTTTTAGTTGTAACAGTGTAGAACCACGATGAAGCACCTTCTAAGGATGCCATGTACGACGGCATCAGGTCAGGTTGTTGTCTTTCCTATAAGAACTCGCACCTTTTCTTAGATACCATCTTAGATGAGATGGGAAGATGGTAGCCTCCTTCTCAAATATGGGAAGGTACGGAAGCAAGTAGGGGTATGGCATGGCTAATCTTAGTTGGGGCCCAAAGTAACATCAATACAATGGGTAAAAAAGACCTAAGAGAGCTAAAGATGTCCATAGACATTAGATGGAGAGGAGCAGTTCCTTCTGACCCTCCTCTATACATGCATGCTCAACCAAAGCATGCCTGCATTCTCAATAGACAAGGTGGAAATAATGAAGTGTAAGGTTGACATTCTGGTGAAATCCACCCCGACTGATCCTTCTTTCTACAAATATACACAGTGAAGGAAAAGCAAAAACAGCCCCATGTACATTAGATAGTCGACCGATCCACCATTTTGACAAGTACAGCCGACATTCATGATACCTTTAGTTCTGAACGACCACTAACATCACAATGCCAGGCAGCTCTCATGTCTTGTCTTTAATGCAGAATCATGGAGGGTGTCATGCTTTAGGTTCGGGACTCCATCTGCTGACCTTGAGCTGCGTGGTCGGTTTACTTTCCTGCTAAGCCACAGCGTGGTCTTCTACATTTGCTTCTCTCCTTTAGGTTTGCGGTTATCAGCTGTTCTCACTTGCTCCTTTCCTCTGTCCTATCACATCTTGGGTGCGACTATTTACATCATCCTGATACTTGCCTTTTCTGCTGGCTATATTCCTGTGTGGATTCTAAGGAGTTCCAACCTCACTGCTAAGGATTTTATCCTGTCAAAGACCAGTATGGCATTTGTTCGGTGCTTTATCATTTATCTTACCTACTCCTTTCTCTACTTTGTAGGAGGTTTCACTTGCTTATACTTGCTATTTCACCTTTTCCACTTGTGCAGATGTTTTAGGTTTCCTCAATTCTGATCCCTGCCTATCTCTGCACACTTTTACTGTCTTGGTTTATAGTGTGCGCCTACTCTCTGGTTCCTCAGGAGAAACGAGGAACAACTTGACGGCCTCTTAAGCAGACAGGTCCCGGGTGTGCGATTTTAGTGTTGTGGCTAGGGACATTCTAGCCTGTACAGGGCAGGGCAGCTAGGTGTATACTAGTCTGTACAGGGCCCAGTAGGGTGTAGGTGCGGTTGCATTGAAATAGGATATATTTTGCCTCTTAATTTATGTATATAATAGAGGGTTGTGAAAATGGAATTCCATAGCTAAGAAAACCCCATGGAGAATTACTATAGGTGGGCTGTCCTAACCTGAAAAACACTTTAAAAAGAACCTGTCTCCCCTCTCTCTCAGCATTGGTGCTGCAGGTGTTAAGGACTCTTTCAGTAATGGTAGCCCTTTGTTATTCCTATTTCAGGTGTAGTACTTTGTGACCACTCCCCTCCACTTTATGTAGTCTATGTGTACCATCATCTGATGCCAGTTTTAGAACCCATTTCTATGCAGACCACCGTGGAAGGAGCAAATCTCTTGAATTTGCTGGAGTCATTGTAGCCCTGGTGCTTCACTGCAATTTTGAAGTTGGCGTATAGTTGGAGTAGCTACTATACACTTGTAATTTCACGGAGAAAACAATAATTTACCGTCTATGTGATTATGACTTCAGGGCATATTTTTTCTAGGAAACATAACAAATGTCTGGCGCCTAATGCGTCTTACCCGTGAAAGGGTTAATGCCGTGGGTAGATAGCGCAAATAAGATTAAGATGAAAACAGACCCTTTAATTGAGAACAGCAGTGTCACATAAAAGGGAACAATTACCACGTGTCATCTATTACCAGGCACTTATAAGGGATGAAGCACCCATGGAAATACTGGAGTCATAATGTCATTATCACCAATTTACACAGGAGCAAACACAGAGCAGGAGCCGAGATTACCGGAGTGATGTCACGGGATCTGGTCCTCGGAGCGCGGCCGACCCTGCTGGAACCATCTGGAGGGACGCCGGACGCTTATTTGTTTGCAGAGGCAATGATGCTGAAGCCCTACGCTACAGATGGAGGATTATCCGAGCTGGAGGACTCTATTGATTTGGGGGGAAAGTAAACACAGGGTAGAGGATAGGTATGGACGCCATCTTTGCTGGGCGCCGCTCAAGACTTGCCAGGAGCAAAATCAATATTGTGCTTCTCCAGAGTGCAGTAACGATTTACTTTAGAGATTTTTGGATTGGAGAGAGACTATAGAAATTAATATACAAATTAATAAATAAGTGCTTTGGAGTCAGAATCGGAGACGTGGAGTCGGAGTCTATGTCCATTTTGGGTGAAGGTGGATTCAGGGAGATTGAGGAGTCGGATGTTTGGCTTTCCTAACTTCACAGCCATGGTTGTTGAATCGGAGTCGTGTTGTCGGAGTCGTAGACGGTGTTCATTTTGGTGGAGTCGGGTTCGGATGTTTCCTTTACCAACTCCACAGCCCTGGTGCTCGGTACTCAAAATGATAAGATGCTTGGACGGGCATGACTCAAGAACAGTAGGGTCGACCAGGAAAATGCTCAAGTTTCCTATTGACTTCCATTATACTCGGTCTTTGAGTTGAGCCCGTCCAAGTGTCTGCCCTCCTCAATTTGAGTACCGAGCACCCGCACATGGTAGTGCTCACTCACCACTAGTGTTTAACTCATGTTCATACAGAATAGGTGATAGATCTGCAATCGGTGGGGGGAACCCAAAGTCCAGTCCAATTGAAAGCTGATGAACATGCATGACCACAGCTCTCCTATGGATTGAGCGCTATTCACACAGGGACCCCATTCCTGTGATTGGGGAGGTGTCACACATGGATGAGGAAACATCTGGAACACAAAACAACACAAGAGAAATAAGATGGATGGAGATGGGTCACTTCCTGACACTCACCTGAGTCTGTACTCTGAGCTCCCTAAATGTCTGGCATGGAATGGATGAGGGGAATGGTGTAGGAAGGGATAATGGGAAAGGGCGACTGGGAGGCTAGTCTGGCCCTATACTGTTCCCGAAGGTACCTCTGAAGGTGAGGAGGTTCAGGCCACCACCCTTTCCCTCAAGTCCTCAACCTGTCCTCATCTAAGAGCCCCAACCTCCATCCACGGACGAGGAAAAGGACACCTCACCAAGTGAAGGGAATTGCATCTGCTTCAGCAGCACGTCTGCACAACACAGGTCCTAGATGAGAAATTAACTTAATCTGCAAACCTGGTGGAGGGAAGCAGAACTACTTAAGGCTGATGGGGTGGAGAGTAGAAAGCTTAGACACACCCCTCCAGCTCCACCTGAGCTATGAGTCAGTCCTCACCTGCAGAGCCGTCCACCATACATTCAGCAACTGCAGCTTCAGTATCAACCTTGACTGAGGCAAAGGAAAAAAAAACTCTGGTATAAACAGCAGCTTCAGGACTGCAAAGGCAGTCACTACGTGACACTAACGTCCCTATGCGGGTCCTTCCCCCCACCCGTCGCCATCACATGCCTAATTGCTCACTGTCCTTCCAGCCACCCTGGATAAAGCAAAGGCCAGTGAGGACGCTAGTCTCACCTCTGCAGTAATCAGACACGAGGGAAGGAGGAAAGATGGACATTGACCAAAACGATATACCCCAACTTCAAAATTACAGCGAAGCCCCAGGGCTACAATGACTCCAGAAAATTCTAGAGCCTTGCTCCTTCCACGGTGGTCTGCATAGAAATGGGTTCTAAAACTGGCACCAGATGATGGTACACAAGACTACATAAAGTGGAGGGGAGTGGTCACAAAAGCAACACCTGAAATAGTAATAACAAAGGACTACCATTACGGAAAGAGTCCTTAACTCCTGCAGCACCAATAGAAAGAATACACATTTAAAAAACAGTATCCCAATGTAATGTGACTCTGAGGTCTCAGACACCACAAGGTCTCACAAGGGCCCATGCCAGGAGGTGAGACCACCACTGATCATGTATTCATCACCGGTCACGGTTGAAGGTGACGTAATATATATGGCGCTTGTGTTGAGTGCACAAACTATTTTCAAAGCACCCCAGGATTACATCCATAGCTCTGCCCCCGATGTGCTATTTCTCCGATTTTACATAGGACTGCATTATCTTACAAATGAACATATAGTAGTATCTACAAATCCGCAGTATATAGTATATATCGTATAGAGTATGATGAGCTGATGTTGCTCAGTAACACAGACGAAATCTGTGCAGCATTAACTCATCTTCCCGCCGCCAATCACCATGTCCCGCTACCATGCACTCCACGAGAGGCGGCCGCCGGGCTCCAGGGGGTCAGCAATCTGTTACCGTCCAGGCAAGAGGGAGTTAAACATATGACAGTAAAAATAAGAACATATGCCTCCGATCAATCAGGCAGAAGTGGCTCCATGGCTCCTTCCCGGCAGAGACGCCACTGGAGCGCTAATGTTTAACAAGGGGACAATGGATTCTTACTTTAGCGCACAGATAAGAGGCGCCATGATGACAGAGGAGAGGATGAAGAGGATGAAGAGGATGAGGAGGATGAGGAGGATGAGGGCTGAGCAAGGGGATATTGCAAAGTAATGATGAAGTAACACGAGAAATGTATAAATGTCAACATAGAGCACAAAGACATGATGGTAAAGAGCGGGCAGTGTGTGCAGGGATAGTACAGCAGCACTACATGTGGAGGATGTGGCGGCACAATGAATGATTGTCATATTACACCGATACAATCACTCTATATAAATACAACCTAATACACAGGATACAAGTGCTAGAGACAGTACACAACCAGATCACACACAGATACTGGGATCTGGAGTAATGTATGTACACAGCAGAATAGTGAGTGCAGCTCTGGAGTATAATACAGGAGGTAACTCAGGATCAGTAATGTAATGTATGTACACAGTGACTGCACCAGCAGAATAGTGAGTGCAGCTCTGGAGTATAATACAGGAGGTAACTCAGGATCAGTAATGTAATGTATGTACACAGTGACTGCACCAGCAGAATAGTGAGTGCAGCTCTGGAGTATAATACAGGAGGTAACTCAGGATCAGTAATGTAATGTATGTACACAGTGACTGCACCAGCAGAATAGTGAGTGCAGCTCTGGAGTATAATACAGGAGGTAACTCAGGATCAGTAATGTAATGTATGTACACAGTGACTGCACCAGCAGAATAGTGAGTGCAGCTCTGGAGTATAATACAGGAGGTAACTCAGGATCAGTAATGTAATGTATGTACACAGTGACTGCACCAGCAGAATAGTGAGTGCAGCTCTGGAGTATAATACAGGAGGTAACTCAGGATCAGTAATGTAATGTATGTACACAGTGACTGCACCAGCAGAATAGTGAGTGCAGCTCTGGAGTATAATACAGGGGGTAACTCAGGATCAGTAATGTAATGTATGTACACAGTGACTGCGCCAGCAGAATAGTGAGTGCAGCTCTGGAGTATAATACAAGAGGTAACTCAGGATCAGTAATGTAATGTATGTACACAGTGACTGCACCAGCAGAATAGTGAGTGCAGCTCTGGAGTATAATACAGGAGGTAACTCAGGATCCGTAATGTATGTACACAGTGACTGCACCAGCAGAATAGTGAGTGCAGCTCTGGAGTATAATACAGGAGGTATCTCAGGATCAGTAATGTAATGTATGTACACAGTGACTGCACCAGCAGAATAGTGAGTGCAGCTCTGGAGTATAATACAGGAGGTAACTCAGGATCAGTAATGTAATGTATGTACACAGTGACTGCACCATCAGAATAGTGAGTGCAGCTCTGGAGTATAATACAGGTGGTAACTCAGGATCAGTAATGTAATGTATGTACACAGTGACTGCACCAGCAGAATAGTGAGTGCAGCTCTGGAGTATAATACAGGAGGTAACTCAGGATCAGTAATGTAATGTATGTACACAGTGACTGCACCAGCAGAATAGTGAGTGCAGCTCTGGAGTATAATACTGGAGGTAGCTCAGGATCAGTAATGTAATGTATGTACACAGTGACTGCACCAGCAGAATAGTGAGTGCAGCTCTGGAGTATAATACAGGAGGTAACTCAGGATCAGTAATGTAATGTATGTACACAGTGACTGCACCAGCAGAATAGTGAGTGCAGCTCTGGAGTATAATACAGGAGGTAACTCAGGATCAGTAATGTAATGTATGTACACAGCGACTGCACCAGCAGAATAGTGAGTGCAGCTCTGGAGTATAATACAGGAGGTAACTCAGGATCAGTAATGTAATGTATGTACACAGTGACTGCACCAGCAGAATAGTGAGTGCAGCTCTGGAGTATAATACAGGAGGTAACTCAGGATCAGTAATGTAATGTATGTACACAGTGACTGCACCAGCAGAATAGTGAGTGCAGCTCTGGAGTATAATACAGGAGGTAACTCAGGATCAGTAATGTAATGTATGTACACAGCGACTGCACCAGCAGAATAGTGAGTGCAGCTCTGGAGTATAATACAAGAGGTAACTCTGGATCAGTAATGTAATGTATGTACACAGCGACTGCACCAGCAGAATAGTGAGTGCAGCTCTGGAGTATAATACAGGAGGTAACTCAGGATCAGTAATGTAATGTATGTACACAGTAAATACACTTTATTGTTTCTCATTGATTGCAGCAGTCTACACATGGAATTAGACTGGATAAACTGCTGGAACAAATTATCTCTGTGCACAGAACAAGGACAGTGGTGTGCTGTGAAGCAGTGGAGAGCCGGATACAGCAGGTGCTGCGCTCTCCTCTCAATCAGCGCAGGTAACGCCTGGCAGATAAGATGCATCTGCTCAGCTCAGACAATGCTGTGTGTCTGATGCACAATCCGCCACCTGTGCTGCACACAATCCTTCTACATAACACACAACACAATGTCATCTACTTCACCTGACTTTTTTTTTTTTTATTGATTTTAAAGGCTTCTCCGCCATTGTAATAAATGACTGCAGCCGCCGAGACCTGAAAACCTTCACAATCATGGAGGAGACAAAAAATCCAACCTGAAAGTGAGCAGGAATCCACTACAAGATACAGAACCAGCGATCAATACAATCAATTAGCTTGTTCTCACTTATATTCTTGTACATAGGGGCAGTATTATAGTAGTTATATTCTTGTACATAGGAGCAGTATTATAGTAGTTATATTCTTGTATATAGGAGCAGTATTATAGTAGTTATATTCTTGTACATAGGAGCAGTATTATAGTAGTTATATTCTTGTACATAGGAGCAGTATTATAGTAGTTATATTCTTGTATATAGGGGCAGTATTATAGTAGTTATATTCTTGTATATAGGGGCAGTATTATAGTAGTTATATTCTTGTATATAGGGGGCAGTATTATAGTAGTTATATTCTTGTATATAGGGGGCAGTATTATAGTAGTTATATTCTTGTATATAGGAGCAGTATTATTATAGTAGTTATATTCTTGTACATAGTATCAGTATTATAGTAGTTATATTCTTGTACATAGGAGCAATATTATAGTAGTTATATTCTTGTATATAGGGGACAGTATTATAGTAGTTATATTCTTGTACATAGGGGCAGTATTATAGTAGTTATATTCTTGTATATAGGAGCAGTATTATAGTAGTTATATTCTTGTATATAGGAGCAGTATTATAGTAGTTATATTCTTGTATATAGGAGCATTATAGTAGTTATATTCTTGTATATAGGAGCAGTATTATAGTAGTTATATTCTTGTACATTGGAGCAGTATTATAGTAGTTATATTCTTGTATATAGGAGCAGTATTATAGTAGTTATATTCTTGTATATAGGGGCAGTACTATAGTAGTTATATTCTTGTATATAGGGCAGTATTATAGTAGTTATATTCTTGTATATAGGGGCAGTATTATAGTAGTTATATTCTTGTATATAGGGGCAGTATTATAGTAGTTATATTCTTGTATATAGGGGCAGTATTATAGTAGTTATATTCTTGTACATAGGGGCAGTATTATAGTAGTTATATTCTTGTACATAGGGGCAGTATTATAGTAGTTATATTCTTGTATATAGGGCAGTATTATAGTAGTTATATTCTTGTACATAGGAGCAGTATTATAGTAGTTATATTCTTGTACATAGGGACAGTATTATAGTAGTTATATTCTTGTACATAGGCGGCAGTATTATAGTAGTTATATTCCTGTACATAGGGGCAGTATTATAGTAGTTATATTCCTGTACATAGGAGCAGTATTATAGTAGTTATATTCTTGTATATAGGGGCAGTATTATAGTAATTATATTCTTGTACATAGGGGCATTATTATAGTAGTTATATTCTTGTACATAGGGGCAGTATTATAGTAGTTCTATTCTTGTACATAGGGGAGGTATTATAGTAGTTATATTCTTGTATACAGGGGCAGTATTATAGTAGTTATATTCTTGTACATAGGAGCAGTATTATAGTAGTTATATTCTTGTACATAGGGGCAGTATTATAGTAGTTATATTCTTGTACATAGGAGCAGTATTATAGTAGTTATATTTTTGTACATAGGAGCAGTATTATAGTAGTTATATTCTTGTACATAGGAGCAGTATTATAGTAGTTATATTCTTGTACATAGGGGCAGTATTATAGTAGTTATATTCTTGTACATAGGGGCAGTATTATAGTAGTTACATTCTTGTACATAGGGGCAGTATTATAGTAGTTATATTCTTGTACATAGGAGAAGTATATATAGTATTATATTCTTGTACATAGGGGCAGTATTATAGCAGTTATATTCTTGTATATAGGGGCAGTATTATAGTAGTTATATTCTTGTACATAGGAGCAGTATTATAGTAGTTATATTCTTGTACATAGGGGCAGTATTATAGTAGTTATATTCTTGTACATAGGGGCAGTATTATAGTAGTTACATTCTTGTATATAGGGACAGTATTATAGTAGTTATATTCTTGTACATAGGGGCAGTATTATAGTAGTTATATTCTTGTACATAGGGGCAGTATTATAGTAGTTACATTCTTGTATATAGGGACAGTATTATAGTAGTTATATTCTTGTACATAGGGGCAGTATTATAGTAGTTATATTCTTGTACATAGGGGCAGTATTATAGTAGTTACATTCTTGTATATAGGAGCAGTATTATAGTATTTATATTCTTGTACATAGAGGCAGTATTATAGTAGTTATATTCTTGTATATAGGAGCAGTATTATAGTAGTTATATTCTTGTACATAGGGGCAGTATTATAGTAGTTATATTCTTGTATATAGGGGGCAGTATTATAGTAGTTATATTTTTGTACATAGGAGCAGTATTATAGTAGTTATATTCTTGTACATAGGGGCAGTATTATAGTAGTTATATTCTTGTATATAGGGGCAGTATTATAGTAGTTATATTCTTGTACATAGGGGCAGTATTATAGTAGTTATATTCTTGTATACAGGGCAGTATTATAATAGTTATATTCTTGTACATAGGGGCTGTATTATAGTAGTTATATTCTTGTATATAGGAGCAGTATTATAGTAGTTATATTCTTGTATAAAGGAGCAGTATTATAGTAGTTATATTCTTGTACATAGCAGCAGTATTATAGTAGTTATATTCTTGTATATAGGGGCAGTATAATAGTAGCTATATTCTTGTATATAGGAGCAGTATTATAGTAGTTATATTCTTGTATATAAGGGCAGTATTATAGTAGTTATATTCTTGTATATAGGGGGCAGTATTATAGTAGTTATATTCCTGTACATAGGAGCAGTATTATAGTAAATTAAAAAATGCGTTAAATGCATTCAGGAGGCCATAATGGCACAGCATATATAAAAAATGTAGAGTAGGACTGCCCCATCTGAGAATGCTGTGATGTGGCGGGGTAGCTCAAATTATTGATCAATTGTTTGCTAAATGTCTCAGTTTAAAGTACAGTAAGAAATTAATATGTGCATATTCACTTTTTGCATTGCGTGCTAACCACAGGCAGCGCTGGCTTCTTGGCTTTTTTATTTGTTATTCGTTAGTGGTTGACCCTCACCTTTTGCCGTGCGCTCTTGGTTATGCATGCCATTCTATCTGTCATTATTGTGATTGATCTAGGCCACTGTACACACATACAGCGGCCACACTCTGCCCATAGGCTCTGCTTAATTGTTGCACATGTGTTTGGGCCTGTTCGGCCCTCATCCAAGGTTGCTGGTCTGGCGGTGTGGGGGTCAGATCTGATAATGTCCAGATGTCATGTCCGGACTTGGTCTGCCTTTATCTGCGCTTGCCCTTCTGGCTTCTTGGGAGTAGTTCAGAAATGCTTCAGGCATGTGTGCATTTAATATGGTTCTGCTTTTAATGCATTCAGGAGGCCATAATGGCACAGCATATATAAAAAATGTAGAGTAGGACTGCCCCATCTGAGAATGCTGTGATGTGGCGGGGTAGCTCAAAGTATTGATCAATTGTTTGCTAAATGTCTCAGTTTAAAGTACAGTTAGAAATTAATATGTGCATACGCACTTTTTGCATTGCGTACTAACCACAGGTAGCGCTGGCTTCTTGTTTTTTTTATTCAGTATTATAGTAGTTATATTTTTGTACATAGGAGCAGTATTATAGTAGTTACATTCTTGTATATAGGGGCAGTATTATAGTAGTTATATTCTTGTACATAGGAGCAGTATTATAGTAGTTATATTCTTGTACATAGAGGCTGTATTATAGTAGTAATATTCTTGTATATAGGGACAGTATTATAGTAGTTATATTCTTGTACATAGGAGCAGTATTATAGTAGTTATATTCTTGTACATAGGAGCAGTATTATAGTAGTTATATTCTTGTATATAGGGACAGTATTATAGTAGTTATATTCTTGTATATAGGAGCAGTATTATAGTAGTTATATTCTTGTACATAGGGGCAGTATTATAGTAGTTATATTCTTGTACATAGGATCAGTATTATAGTAGTTATATTCTTGTACATAGGGGCAGTATTATAGTAGTTATATTCTTGTACATAGGGGCAGTATAGTAGTTAAATTCTCACATACAGCTGAGCCAAGGCACAAAGTGAACAGGTGTGTAAGACCAAGTTCATACCTCCAAAAGACTAAATCACAGAAAAACCATATAACAACTTCTAAAAATACTATAATAAATAAAAGTTAAATAAAAGTAAAAGGCAAGTGCTAGTTAGAACAGTATTAATAACAGGGTACTTAATTAATACATTTTTTGCAAAAAATGTATATGAAGCCGTTCTAACCGCCGTCAAGGTGACCCATATCAGAACGGTCCTTAAAATACCTTATTTAAAACCTGATCCTATATATAAAAATCTCAATGGATTCAGGGTGCAAAAGGGTCGAAGTCCCATAAAGGGCACAGCGCAGCACACAGCACTTTATGTGTTTGGCTCAGTAAGGTAGGGGTGGCTATATTCTTGTACATAGGAGCAGTATTATATCCGTTATATTCAGTCCTATAGATAATCAGTGACCTCTCTACATACAGACCACAGATCTCTGTGTAATTTCTTCTGTGTTACTCACTGATGGTTTAGTCCCAGTCGAGTACATTTCTTGATAACTTGCAATAAAGTGTAATGGAGCAGGAGATTGGTCTTACAAGACATTTTGGTAACTGCTGGAAATGCAAGATGAAGCGTTACTGAATGCATAAAAGATCAATAGTGTTATAACAGTTCATTTTGCTGCGATCTCCCAGTACAATAACAGCGAGGTCGCATGTGACATTACGTTCAGCGCAGGCCAGCACAGGGTAGAGGGGTAAGACATGAACTGCAGCTCCACCTCCCTCCCTCTGTACAGTGGATCGGACATGTTGGATGTTAACATGCCCACTAGTGAAGAGCGATCACTACAATGCTTGAAACAAACAGGTTAAACACTTAGATGGGATCAACTCAAGTATCAACTATAATGGAAGTCAATGGGAGCATTTTTCCCGGAGAGCCATTGACTACCATTTGTAAGGTAGCGCTTACAGAGCGTGTTGGGGAACACTCAGTCGCATAATTAATGCACGTAGGAATGTTTTCTATATTAACACGTCCAACCGGTTTATTAAAGACTCCATAACATCGACATTAGTATAGTCCATCGCAATGACTCAGCGGGAATGGTACACAGTCAGTCCAGAACCTTTCAATGACAGCTATGCCTGCTTGGCTTCGGATACATCCCTCAGCAAGGTAACAACATCAATGTCCATATCAATCATAGTATTTTGCATTTACGGGGTCTAGCTGCTTTTATCGACTCTGCTCCATCAGAGCTATAGCATTAAGGCTGTCTAGACGTGGTATCCAGTCCTCGAGCCATCCAGGGATGACTTTGTCCCAAGCACAGAGACCTAGTCTCCTGACTGTCAGGCATGCTTGTTTGCCATATGCACCAAATAGGAAGTGCAGAACCTTCCTTACACACAGCCATGTGACCCATCTAAAGTCTGAATATATCCATGAGACATGCCTATGGGAGGTATGTGGATGTTGAGTCCCTCCCATCTCTTCTGAACACCCTATGAAACCAGCCCTTAAAATAAAAATAAGATTCTGGGTACTTTAAGTTCCAGCGAACAATCTGGTTCCATATCGGATCAGATCTCCATCTGTGAACATACCAGCCATATACATAGCCGCTATAATTCACACATTATTCTTGGTACTTGAGTCGCGCCTGCCTGAGTGTCCGACCTGCTCATTTCGAGTATCAAACACTCGAGTATGTAGTGCTGAATCATCACAAATGCCCAACCTTTTGCTATAAGCTGTAGTTGAATGGGTTTTATCCAAAGCTGAATGTTCATGTGTAATCAAAAGGTAGAAGAAGAACGAGCTGGGAGTTGGGGTTTGTTTTGCGGCATGGATTTGGTGCAGATTCCCTGCACAGACTTATATGTTGAAAATGCACAGCGTAATCGAACCGGGCGGACTAAGGGGAAGTCCAGCTACTGTGCGTGACAGTGGCGCATGGGTTAACACTGTCTGGCGCACTACCCTGAAATAAAGCAGACTTTGAGATACCGGGGGGATGGGGGACAAGTAACTACTCCTTAGGTGACCTCCTGCACTCACCAGTAGCTGTGCCCTGATCTCCCTACTCTCCCTATATGAGTTCTTTCAACCTGTCTCCAAGCAGGATACCTAGTCCCTCACTGGCCCTGATGTAAACCCTTAATAGGGACATGGCCGGTGGGAGCATTAGTCGCTACTCTCCCTATACAGGTTCTTTCAACCTATCGCCAAGCAGGATGCCTAGTCCCTCACTGGCCCTGATGTAAACCCATAATAGCGACATGGCCGGTGGGAGCATAAGTCCCTACTTTCCCTATACAGGATCTTTCAACCTATCGCCAAGCAGGATACCTAGTCCCTCACTAGCCTGATGTAAACCCTCAATCGGGACATGGCAGGAGGGAGTCCTAGTCCTAACCACTGCAATAAACAAGGCAAGAGGGAAGGGGAGACAGAAAGGGAACAACATGACAACTTCACGCCTGTTGCCATAATCCAAGTCAGTAGACAGCTTAGCAGTATTCCTCAGAAAGCTTGGCCAGGAATGGGTTCAATCACCAGCAAAGCATGCTGGAACCTTGTGACCATAAAAAGGGGATGGGAGTGATCACAGAGTAGCTGCACCTGGTAAGGAAACTAAGGAGTCTGATAGAAGCAGAAACTGGCATTAACTCCTGAACTGCCGAAGGAAAGAAACATGTTTAATATAAAATCTCAATATAGACATGAGACAGAGGTTCAAAACCAGTCTCCAAAGTAAGAGAGACCATCGTGACAATATACACAGCCGAAAACTCTAAGCAAGTCGGCGACATGTGCACATATGAGACAAGATGAGCCGATCTTCCACGAGGTTTGTAATAAAGTTTCATCTCAGTTAATGAGATCTTAGACGTTGTGTAAATGGAGCGGAAGATTCCGAGGTCAATTCATTCCCCACAAAATCTGCAGGTAACACACAGACCCGGCAATGTCCAGCACTGATCTCCACCTAATCTGCCAGCCAAGCTCCGTAATGTAAATATGTCACCGGTGGTTTCGCCTTGCTGTATAGCCACAGAGCGCACGGCGGCCATTATGTCATGAAGTTTATGGCCATTATTAAGATGTACATTAAGGCTTTCTCTACTACGGAGGTAATTAGTATTAGTTTGGATCCCGTCCAGGAGGTAATGTGCACAGAAAACCAAAGTATGGAGCGTGAGGAGCTAAAGGAAGGAATATACAGATGCAGCAGAGCTAGATGTGTCATTTAATGTTCATTTTGTGCTGTAATCACGACATAATCTAAAGATACAAGGGATAAAGTTTGATAAAAGGAAAACATGGTCTATAAGTCTCCTTACACCTTTATGGCCTGTAAGTTTTCTTACACCTTTGCCTATAGGTCTCCTTACACCCTTACACTTTGGCTTGTAAGTCTCCTTACACCTTGGTCTATAAGTCTCCTCACATCTTGGCCGTAGGTCTCCTCACATCTTGGCCCGTAGGTCTCTTTACACCCTGGCCTGTAAGTCTATTTACACCTCACCCTGTAAGATTCCCTACAGATTGGTCTGTAAGTCTCCTTACACCTTGGCCTATAGGTCTCCTTACACCCTTACACTCTGGCCTGTAAGTCTCCTTACACCTTGGTCTATAAGTCTCCTCACATCTTGGCCTGTAAGTCTCCTCACATCTTGGCCTGTAAGTCTCCTCACATCTTGGCCCGTAGGTCTCCTCACACCCTGGCCTGTAAGTCTCCTCACATCTTGGCCCATAGGTCTCCTCACATCTTGGCCCATAGGTCTCCTTACACCCTGGCCTGTAAGTCTATTTACACCTTGGCCTGTAAGATTCCCTACACATTGGTCTGTAAGTCTCCTTACACTTTGGCCTTTAAGTCTCTTTACAACGTAGCCTGTAAGAGTGCTTACACCTCTCCCTGTAAGACTCCCTACACATTGGCCGGCATGTCTCCTTACATAGCTTGGCCTTTAAGTCTACATACACTTTGGCCTATAATTCTCCTTACACACCTGGGCCCATAGGTCTCCTTACACCATGGCCTATAAGTCTCCTTACACCTTTACAGCCTGAACGTCTCCTTACACCTTCATAGCTTGTACGTCTCCTTACACCTTCATAGCCTGTACGTCTCCCTACACTTTCATAGCCTGTACGTCTCCCTACACTTTCATAGCCTGTACGTCTCCTTACACCTTCATAGCCTGTACGTCTCCTTACACCTTCATAGCCTGTACGTCTCCTTACACCTTCATAGCCTGTACGTTTCCTTACACCTTCATAGCCTGTACGTCTCCTTACACCTTCATAGCCTGTACGTCTCCTTACACCTTCATAGCCTGTACGTCTCCTTACACCTTCATAGCCTGTACGTCTCCTTACACCTTCATAGCCTGTACGTCTCCTTACACCTTCATAGCCTGTATGTCTCCTTACACCTTCATAGCCTGTAGGTCTCCTTACACCTTCATAGCCTGTAGGTCTCCTTACACCTTCATAGCCTGTAGGTCTCCTTACACCTTCATAGCCTGTAGGTCTCCTTGCCTCTTGGTCTGGAAGTCTCCTTGCACCCTGGTGCCTTTATTCTCAGCTTGCATTTTTGCTTTTTTTTTGTCTAGTTTTTGCTGTTTTTCCCTCTGAATTTCTCCAAATTCTTTCTGAAATTTGCAGCTTTTATTGAAGTTTATGTTCTATATTTTCACGTTTTGCATGTTCGTCACTGCGGAATGGGTTGTTGTTTTCAGACGTTTTGTGGACAATTCAACAGTTTTGCCCAAACGTATTTCCCAGTTCTTCCATTGGAGAGGTGTTATGAACGCCGGACATTTTTGCCCAAATTTAGCAACATTTCAGTGAATGCCATACAATATTTTTGCTTTAAAAAGTAAAAGACAGAAAAAAACAGCAACCACGGGGGAGGCTTCGAAGAATTTGGCGAGAAAGAAACGTGAATAATCCCCGCTTCCCCACCACATGATGATGATGATGATGATGGTGGTGATGATGATGATGATGGTGGTGATTGTTATGATGATGATGGTGATGATGATGATGATGATGATGATGATGATGGTGGTGATTGTTATGATGATGATGGTGATGATGATGATGATGATGATGATGATGGTGATGATGATGATGATGGTGATGATGGTGGTGATGATGATGATGGAGAATCGGGTCCAGGGTGTCCGGTCCTGCATCTTTGCCTGTGTCGCTCAGGACAATCCAGTGATGAGTGCAGATATCATTATCCATCCTTCCTCACCCCACAGCCTCCTTCACCTGCTCCCAGAGCAGCGCTCCTCCAGATCTGCCGGTACATCTCATATAATGGCGGAGATAACATCTGTTCCTATATTTATAACACCGCGGAAGAAAAACAGAGCGCCGCAGAACGGAGCGCAGCACATCCAGCAGACGTGATGTATGGCTCCACAGTGCACGTTACATAGTGTCACACACACACACGTCATGGAGCACACGAAGAAGTCTTTATGCCAGGAGCACCACAATAACAGAAACCACCCAGAAGAAACGCGGCACTACTATAGTGCTACACTGTACCGAAATAATGCGCTCAGAGGACAGGTGAATGCTGAGCAACACGATAATGGAGTGAAAGACAGCGGTCACCTCTCCATCTAGACACACAACATGGAGGAAAGTATCAAGACACACATCTCAATCATTGAATTCAGTGTATTTCCCTCAGTCAGATCACCCCTGCTGTATAAGATCGGGCCCCTGGTGTAAAACATCCGTCGCCACGGTGTAAAACATCCATCCCCACGATGTAAATCATCCGTCCCCGCGGTGTAAATCATCCGTCCCCGCGGTGTAAATCATCCATCCCCGCAGTGTAAATCATCCGTCCCCGCAGTGTAAATCATCCGTCCCCATAGTGTAAATCATCCGTCCCCATGGTGTAAATCATCCGAATACATGATGTAAAACATCCGTCCCCATGGAGTAAATCATCCGTCCCCACGGTGTAAATCATCCGTCCCCACAGTGTAAATCATCCGTCCCCACGGTGTAAATCATCCGTCCCCGCGGTGTAAATCATCCGTCCCCGCGGTGTAAATCATCCGGCCCCATGATGTAAAACATCCGTCCCCGGGGTGTAAATCATCCGTCCCCGCGGTGTAAATCATCCGTCCCCATGATGTAAAACATCCGTCCCCATGGAGTAAATCATCCGTCCCCATGATGTAAAACATCCGTCCCCATGGTGTAAATCATCCGTCCCCACGATGTAAATCATCCGTCCCCGCGGTGTAAATCATCCGTCCCCGCGGTGTAAATCATCCGTCCCCATAGTGTAAATCATCCGTCCCCATGGTGTAAATCATCCGAATCCACGATGTAAAACATCCGTCCCCACGGAGTAAATCATCCGTCCCCACGGTGTAAATCATCCGTCCCCACGGTGTAAATCATCCGTCCCCACGGTGTAAATCATCCGTCCCCACGGTGTAAATCATCCGTCCCTACGGTGTAAAACATCCGTCGCCAAGGTGTAAAACATCCGTTCCCACAGTGTAAACCGTCCGTCCCCTCCCTCCTGGCGTATAACCTCTGGCCCCTTTGCCACCATTGTATAACCTCCGCCCACCCTCCATGCCGTTTTCCCTTGTTAACATATGACAGATCACCTGGTGGTCCAGAGCTCACTGATACCAGCCTGTCCTGTAGTAGAAGACACCGAGGTAACAAGTCCATTCAGGACATTTCCTCCTCCTGAATCTCCCCCATCTCCTGTGAGTGAGAATTGGAAGGAACCGCAGCAACTCAGATACCAGAATGTTATAGAGCGGGGGCGAGTGCAGAGGAGCAGAGGACTAAAAAGTCCCCACCGCTCTGCTGACCCCATAACTGTAAAGTCCAGACCTCCTCTGGTAACATCAGCACAAACACTGTGCCCGCCAGGAGCTTCATGGCTGAACAGATGCAGCCGTACATCACCAAGTACAAACACTGCGCCTGTCGGAAGCTTCATGGCCGAACAACTGCAGCTGTACATCACCAAGTACAAACACTGCGCATGCTGGGAGCTTCATGGCCGAACAACCGCAGCTGAACATCACCAAGCACAAACACTGCGCCTGCCGAAAGCTTTACAGCTGAACAGCTGCACCCGTACATCACCAAGCACAAACATTGCGCCTGCCAGGAGTTTCAAGGCCGAGCAGCTGCAGCCATACATCAAGCACAAACGCTGCGCCTGCCGGAAGCTTCATGGCCGAGCAGCTGCACCCGTACATCACTAAGCACAAACACTGCGCCCAATATGGGCTTCATGGTTGAGCAGCTGCAGCCGTACATCACCAAGCACAAACACTGCTCCTGCCCGAAGCTTCATAGCCAAGCAGCTGCACCCGTACATCACCAACACAAACACTGCACCCACCAGGAGCTTCATGGCCGAGCAGCTGCAGCCGTACATCACCAAGCACAATGTCAAGAGTTGGATGGAGCATTGTAAAGCTGCCACTACTGAACTCTGGAGGAGATATGTTTTGTTCAATGATGATCGCACTTGTTGTGATGAAGGAGTCTGGGTTCAGTAATGGAAACTGTTAGAATGTTCCCCCAACTGCATTTTGCCCACTGCACAGGTGGTGGATGAGTATGATTGTAATGTATTGTAAAAATTTACTCAGGAATCTAATAGCTTATGGCAGCACAGACACATTGAGACCCAGTTTAAAGGTGAAGTCTGTATTAAACAGAAGAGGCAGTTAATAAATGTGAGATGCAGCAAGTGAGCAGGTTCATCACACATGTGACAAACAGGAAAGTCTCTTTAGAAGCAATTCACATCCGTTTAATAACCCCAGGAAGGCCTATGAAAGGTAGTCACAAGAACAAGTCCTGAACTTGAAACTGTGCAGTGTAGTTTAATAAAAGTCCCGCAAAGTCCAGAGAAACTACAACTGCACAAACTAACATGCAAGCTTACAGGCAGACAGGGCTTACATATCACAGGGAAGGCAGGCGGAGGCTGAGTCTGAAACACACGGCACAGAAGCAGGTTTGTAGGAGAAGCACTGAGCAGGTATGGAAGCTGGAGAAGGACTGCAGACACAGGAAAAGCTGGAGTGGATTTGCCAGAGGAGGTTCACTAGGGGATCACAAGAAGCAGGGAGCCAGAGATTCAACTGAATGCTCGAGCATGGCTAAGATACTAGGTTGAGGTTTGCAAGGCACGTAAGGAGGAGGATCAAATAAATAAGAGCGAAGCAGCGGACACCATTATGAAAAGTAGCAAGACACACAGAATGGCAATAGAAGTTGCATAGTCCTAACAATGATGCTCTGAGCTGCTATCAGGGGGCAGCCAAGGGCCCTTAGTTCCATTGGAAGGAATACTTAATCCTTCAGGCACAAGACATTGTGGACATTTGTAGCTTCCAGCTTATGTGGGACAGTTTGGAGAAGACCGTTTTTTGTTTTCCGTGACTGTGCCCAATGCACAAGGTCTATACAAACATGGAGGGGGAAGAACACGATGGTCGCACAGATCTCCGACTACAGCCCCATCCAGCACTTTCGGGATGAGCTAGAATGGAGATTGTGAGCTCAACCTCTCCCCAACATTGTGTCACCTCAAAAATGTTCTTCTGGATGAAGGGACAAAAAAATTCCAAATTCTTTTAAAAAATGTTTCCAGAAGAGCGAAGCTCTTCTATCTGCAGAGGATATGGATGTAGAGAAAAGCCCCTGGAGGAGGATGCGAAACAGCTTCCATTCATTTTAGTCTTAAAATAAATAAGGGGTTAAATTAGCGATCTAGCATCCATAAAGGTTTCTCTTCCACTGCTCACTGACAGGTGCGGCGGCTGCAAACGTGCCGGTGTCCGTGCTTCCACCCCTCTACGTTCGGCGGCTCTGCCCCTCTTTCTCGGCACTCTAATAAATCAGCAGTTTGCGGCGCGTTGTACGGGATAAAGCCCCCAATGATTTATCACCACAATTTCATAATCCATTTCTAAATATTTGATGATGGAGGGAGAAGCAGATGCTTGCTGTCATTTTGATAGCAGTTGAGCCCTGTGTGACCCTGCCTACACCATTGATAGGCAGGTTTCTGCCTATGCACAGTGAACATAGAAAGCTGCCAATCAATGGTGGGGGCATGGCTAGACTACCTGTCAGAAGGTTTACGACAATAGGTCCTCTATTGATAATGTCCTGCTAATAAAAGTGATTTTTTTTTTAGGACCCCTTGGATAACAATAGCCATGCCATGTTTCCTACCTATAAACAGATCAATTCATGATAGGAAATATGACGGTAATATTTCCCACTTTGGATTCCCAGGGTGGAGATATCCTGGAAGTTGGGATTGCATTGTTTTCTCCCCCTTGTAAAGGTTTTTGTATATTTTTATACACAGCTTATTTTTTCGGATTAAATATATAAAACTGAATAGCTTTGTTCCTCTTGTTCTATAAACCACAAACCCAAAGAAGCCTTATGGCGGGTTTACACGTCGCGATATCGCAGTACAATTTCAATGAAAAGTCACGTGGTTCGATCGTTGGACCCGATATCGTTCCTGCGTTGTATGGTATGAACGTCCAATACGATGCAGGAACGATGTCAATGCGATATCGGGGATCGAATGAGCGTGCTATTCAATGCCCCGATATTGAAGGGAGATTGGAGTCGGATCGTGCTGTGTAAACGCCCAATTAGGATGCGATTTGATACGTCACCCATTCACTCCCATGTTAACTATGCGATCCTGGGTTGGGAGGCGGAGACATCGCACGGACGTTGTATTTCGATATCGCAGCGTGTAAACATTCAATGCGATGCGGGAGGAACGTGCACTAATTGCGCGCTCCCGCGCCATTGAGTTGCGATATCGAAACGATATCGTGGCGTGTAAACCCACCATTATGCTATCCTTAGCGGGCGTCCAATCAGCCAAATGGTGGAGGCAGCTATTAATCTTTCTTGTGTTTTTGTGGAGCGTCGCAGAGTCTGTACTGGGGTATATGTATATTCCATGCACTGGAATTGGTTGTGTATACTATATGCTGTCAGTTCTAAAGTACCGTATATACTCGTGTATAAGCCGACCCGTGTATAAGCCGACCCCCCTACTTTTGCCCCCAAAACCTGGGAAAACCTATTGAATCTTGTATAAGCCGAGGGTGGACCCCAGCACAGGTATACAGGCCTCCCCATTGGTAGTATACAGCAGCCTCCGCAGTGGTAGTATACAGCAGCCTCCGCAGTGGTAGTATACAGCAGTCTCCCCCTGTGGTAGTATACAGCAGTCCCCCCCCTGTGGTAGTATACAGCAGTCCCCCCCCTGTGGTATATACAGGCCCCCTGTGGTAGTATACAGCAGCCCTCCCCCTGTGGTATATACAGGCCCCCTGTGGTAGTATACAGCAGCCCTCCCCCTGTGGTATATACAGGCCCCCTGTGGTAGTATACAGCAGCCCTCCCCCTGTGGTATATACAGGCCCCCTGTGGTAGTATACAGCAGCCCTCCCCCTGGGGTATATACAGGCCCCCTGTGGTAGTATACAGCAGCCCTCCCCCTGGGGTATATACAGGCCCCCTGTGGTAGTATACAGCAGCCCGCCCCCCTGTGATATATACAGGCCCCCTGTGGTAGTATACAGCAGCCCTCCCCCTGGGTATATACAGGCCCCCTGTGGTAGTATACAGCAGCCCTTCCCCTGGGGTATATACAGGCCCCCTGTGGTAGTATACAGCAGCCCGCCCCCCTGTTCTATATACAGGCCCCCCTGTGGTAGTATACAGCAGCCCGCCCCCCTGTTCTATATACAGGCCCCCCTGTGGTATAATACAGCAGCCCCCCCCTCGTGCTATATACAGGCCCCCCTGTGGTATAATACAGCAGCCCCCCACCCTCGTGCTATATACAGGCCCCCGTTGCTCCCGCCGCACACCTGTAAAAGAAGATCTTTCATATTTACCCTCCTGTGACCGCGCGCGCATCCCCCGCTCTCCTTCCTGCTTTTACCCAGCATCCATCCACGTGACCGGCGCCGGTAATGACGTCATTATCGGCGCGCGGTCACGTGGATGGATGCCAGGTAAGAGCAGGAGAGCGGGGCATGCGCGCGCGGTCACAGGAGGGTAAATATGAAAGATCTTCTTTTACAGGTGTGCGGCGGGAGCAACGGGGGCCTGTATATAGCACGAGGGGGGGCTGCTGTATTATACCACAGGGGGCCTGTATATAGAACAGGGGGCGGGCTGCTGTATACTACCACAGGGGGGCCTGTATATAGCACGAGGGGGGGGGGCTGCTGTATTATACCACAGGGGGCCTGTATATAGAACAGGGGGCGGGCTGCTGTATAGTGACTCGTGTATAAGCCGAGGGGGGCACTTTTCAGCACAATTTTTGTGCTGAAAAACTCGGCTTATACACGAGTCTATACGGTAATCAGACCAGTAGTGGAAACAAGTCACAGCTTTGTTCATTAATCGTCGATCAATTGCTTAATTGTCCTGCCCATAGGGTGACAGTAGAGGGCCGGCTGCTCGTGATAATACATTTGCCAGCTTTTCTGTAAATTGCTGCTACCAGCCCCAGACCTGGAGGTCCCTTATTAGAAATAAGCAAAAAGACTTGGACTTTCCTGGACCAAGCAGCCGGACCAGGGCAGTGTTCAATACTAAACCGGTGTCCTGGGAGCCTTTGCCGACTACTAGGTCCCAACTACATCATGACTAGGCTGTCACTGGGTGGTATTGCGGATAGGGAGTCAGTAGGCAAGATGGTAAGATGAGCAAGGTGTTCAATAGAGCTAGTCTGACCCTTAGACTGGGGTTCCCTAACTCTCCCTGTTCCCAGAGGTACCCTAGATGGCGAAGAGGTCTGGGTCACCACACTAGCGCTTCGCTCCTGATTAGCCCTAGGTTAAGAGCTCCTACCTCCACCCACGGACCAGGAAAAGACAGCAACCTTTCCAATTAAAGGGAACAACAGGAGCTCCGGCTAACATGACTGCACAGCAAGGGTCCCAGAAGAGAAATTAACTCTTTCTGCGTCACCCCGTGGAACTACTTCTACGCTGAGGGAGTGGAGATTAGAATGCTAAGACATACTTCTCCACCTCAAAGCTATGACTCACTCCTCCATCTGCAGGACTAAGAGAAAAAAAACTCAGATTAAACACAGCAACAGCACTCATGGACTGCAAAGCAGTCAAAGCGTGATGTAGGCCTATTGAATAGAAAGCTGCAGAGTTGCCCAGGATGTTGGGCAAAGACCCATGTGAACACTGCCCCGATCCAGCTGCCACAAAGCACCAAAGTCTCTTCCGGAGCAGAGTTGTCCTAATCTTTTTGTTCATCCCCCAGACCCAATGATACTGAGCAAGTATGGATGAATCTACCAGCTGTTCAGATAATCCCTTTAATTGCTACAAACCTTCTAGTGAAGGTTCTATTAAGGTTCATTCATGGGGGAAGAGAGAGACCATTAGAGGGTCTTTGCGCTGCCTTCTGGGACAGGAGGTTCCTCAGCACCGAAAATGCTGGAGATTTACATATTTTCATCTTTCTTTCTGATGATTACTGGAGCTCGTTATAAAGCAGAAACCAAATGCTGCAAACAGCTCAATACAATCAATGAAGGCTTAGGGGCAAGGAATACAAGCTACATGGTTAAGTACGGTAATGATCCCAACGTGAAAAAAAGACGGATATTTGGATATAATGCTAATGAGTATATATGCATAGCTATAAATGTTCTAGATGTCTGTGGCGATATTTTGTTGGTGTCACGATGGTCTCTCTTACTTTGGAGACTTGTGACTGGTTCGGGACCTCTGTCTTATTTCTATAGTGAGGCTTCATATGAAATGTGTTACTTTCCTTTGGCCATTGCTGGAGTTAATGTCAGTTTCTGTTGCTAGCAAAGCTCCTTAGTTCTCTTTCCAGGTGTGCCTACTTTGTGATCATTCCCATCAACTTTATATGGTCACAAGTTCCTGCAATCATCATTCCTGGCCTGGCTACCTGAGGTGTAGGTAGTACTCTGGAGAGCTGATCCATGCCAAGTCAACTGCAGCCTTGGATTAAGGCAGCAGATGTGAAGTTGATTTGTTGTTTCCCTGTCTGTCTCCCCTTCCCCTCTTGTCTTGTTTATTGCAGTGGTTAGGACTAGTGCTTCTGCCGGCCATATTCCTAATGAGGGTTTACATCAGGACCACTGAGTATCCTGCTTGGCGATGGGTTGAAAGAACCCATATAGGGAGAGTAAAGACTAATGCTACTGCTGGCTATATCCCTATTGAGGGTTTATATCAAGGCCAGCAAGGTATCCTGCTCGGCGATGGGGTGAAAGAATCCCTATAGGGACATTAGGGAGTTCAGGGCACAGTTGCAGGTAAGTGCTGGAGGTGTCCTTTCCCCCATTCCCTATGAGCAAGGTTTCCGTTGTATTTGTCCCACTCCCCCTGAAGAGGCAGAGCACAGTGGATGTTACCTCCTTAGGGAGTTGCAAGTTCAGAGCTCAGGGAGTTTTTTTCCTTTTTGTGAAGCTGCAGGTTCTGAGTTGAATGGGTGTTATCTGCTTCCTGCTTGTGTAAGTTCAGGTTTAGAGCTCAGTTGGTGTTCCCTCGTTTTTTACATGTAGCTTCAAAGCTCAGTTGGTGTTTCCATGTTGGGAAGCTGCAGGCAAAGGGCTCAGTGAGGTGTATACTTTATGTGGAGCTGCAGGTTCAGAGCTCGGTGAATGCTCTTTGCTTGTCGTTGTTGCCTGCATGTGAAGCTGCAGGTTTGAAGCTCAGTATGTGTTCAGGAAATGCAGCTTCAGAGTTACATAGGTACTCCCTGCCAGGGGAGCAAAGTTTCCCTATTGTAGAGCACAATTGGTGGAGATGCAGGATCACAGCTCAGTGGTTGTTCCCTGTTCATGGAACTGCAGCTTCAGGGCTCAATGTGTGTTCTCCACTTGTAGAACTGCAGCTTCAGAGAACAGTGTGTATTCCCTGCTAGTCACAGCTCGGTGGTTGTTCTCTGTTCATGTACCTGCTACTTCAGAGCTCAGTGGGTGTTGCCTGGTTGTGGAACTGCAGCTTCAGAGCACAGTGTCTATTACCTGCTTGTGAAGCTGAAGACTCATAGCTTAGTGGCTGATTCCTGCTCATAGATCTGCAGCTTCAGGGCTCAAAGAGTGTTCTCCACTTGTGGAACTGCACCTTCAGAGCACAGTGTGTATTCCCTGCTTGTGGAGCTGCAGGCTCACAGCTCAGTGGTAGTTTATTGTTCATGAACCTCCAACTTCAGAGCTCAGTGGTTGTTTCTTGATCAAGGATCTGCAACTTCAGAGCTCAGTGAGTGTTCCCTGCTGCGTGTGGAACTGCAGCTTCAGAGCTCAGTGAGTGTTCCCTGCTGCTTGTGGAACTGCAGCTTCATGGCTCAGTGGGTGTTCCCTGCTGTTGTGGAACTGCAGCTTCTTGGCTCAGTGGGTGTTCCCTGCTGCTTGTGGAACTGCAGCTTCATGGCTCAGTGTGTGTTCCCTGCTGCTTGTGGAACTGCAGCTTCATGGCTCAGTGTGTGTTCCCTGCTTGTGGAACTGCAGCTTCATGGCTCAGTGGGTGCTCCGTGCTTGTGGAACTGCAGCTTCATGGCTCAGTGGGTGTTCCCAGCTGCTGCTTGTGGAACTGCAGCTTCATAGCTCAATGGGTGTTCCCTGCTGCTTGTGGAACTGCAGCTTCATAGCTCAATGGGTGTTCCCTGCTTGTGGAACTGCAGCTTCATGGCTCAGTGGGTGTCCCCTGCTGCTTGTAGAACTGCAGCTTCATGGCTCAGTGGGTGTTCCCAGCTGCTGCTTGTGGAACTGCAGCTTCATAGCTCAATGGGTGTTCCCTGCTTGTGGAACTGCAGCTTCATAGCTCAATGCTTGTTCCCTGCTTGTGGAACTGCAGCTTCATGGCTCAGTGGGTGTCCCCTGCTGCTTGTGGAACTGCAGCTTCATGGCTCAGTGGGTGTTCCCTGCTGCTTGTGGAACTGCAGCTTCATGGCTCAGTGGGTGTTCCTCGCTGGAGTCTCAAAGCTCAGTGATTGCTTCCTGCTCATGGACCTGCAACTTCAGAGCTCAGTGGGTGTCCCCTGCTTTTTGAACTGCAGCTTCACAGCACAGAGGGTGTTCCCTGCTCATGGACATGCAACTCAAGAGCTCCCTGCTTGTGAAGTTCCTCCCTCATGGAAGTGCAAGTTCAGAGTTTAGAGTGCATTCAATGTGAAGCTTCTTTTTCTCCCCTTTTTTTAATGTTGTAGTCGGTGACCTCTATCTTCTTCTCTCACACTGACACAGCGGTTGTACAGCAACCCCCTTTCCACCCGGTGGGGATTGCAGATCTTGGAGATGTGGAGCTATGAATCAGGAAAAAACAAGCTCTTGCTAATAGAAATTATATAATGAAATATTAATTATTACACAATTGTGGACTTATTTAAACTTAGAAAACTTACAAAATGAGGTTCAAGAGTGGTTATTAATTGTAATCTTTTGATTGATTGATTGATGGAGAGATGCACTTTTATCAATGGTCTGTACAAATGTGTCCATCACACTGCAATCATTTATACAAATAGCGATATAAGAGGTGAACCAGGCTGTTGTCAGAACGTCACATTCACTCTGTCGGAAGGATAAGACTCTTATAGGAGACATGTACAGTTACAGGTGCAGACAGTATTTCAATAGTTGACAGCGCATTATTTTAATTGGATCTGCTTCTGTCCAACTTGGCCGCAGAATATAAAATACGCAGTAAAACTCCACAAAACTCCGCTGCTAACCCCAGCCCGGACAGTCGGGGGCCATGTTTAATGTTTGATGTCAGAGATGACTGGTGTTCAGCCTGCCCGCAGCTCCATCAATACAAAACTCCGCTGCCAAAAGCAGGTAATCGAGCATTTGTTCTCTCCTAATCCAAATTGTAAGCACAAACTTTGCTGCCGGAGATGGACCAAGGCTAAGCAGAAAAAAGAATGGGCCCTAGAGATACAATGGATCACTGGGCATAAGGACGAATGACAATGGCGCCCAATATGGGAGGCTATTCAATGCAAAGCGTAAAGGTGTTGTACCTCTATAGGACAACATGGTTATTTCAGTGGTTGCATGGCCAGCATGCTCCATACAAATATATGGATGGAAGATAAGTACATGCACATGTGCAGCCTCCGTTCCATCCTCAGTAGTGAAATAAAGATACTGTGATAACAAAGCCCTGATCCATCAGTGTCCCCAATGCTTGAGGACTCCTAGCCTGAAGAAGGTCAATGACTACCAGCCTGGCAGCAGCTTATCTCCACTGGGAACAAATTCATTAGGCATGTCAAAATTAAACATGCCCAATTCCATTTTTTTCCATGATGGTCAGCCAGTCAGGAAATATTGGCAGGTTTGGGCAAGGCAAATCTAATGTGTACCGTCCTAAAACAAAACGCAATGCAACCATTAAGACCTCCGATAATACTACCGTACAACCTATAAATAATACTGCTATACAGTGTCAAAGTAAGACTTTAACATATTTCCAGTCATGTCTTCCAGGCCCCACTTTGTGTTTGTTACCTGCTTGTAGATGTACAGCTTCAGAGCTCAGTGACTGTTCTCAGCTTGTAGATCTACAGCTTCAGAGCTCAGTGAGTGTTCACCGCTTGTAGATCTACAGCTTCAGAGCTCAGTGAGTGTTCTCAGCTTGTAGATCTACAGCTTCAGAGCTCAGTGGGTGTTCCCTGCTTGTAGATCTACAGCTTCAGAGCTCAGTGAGTGTTCACCGCTTGTAGATCTACAGCTTCAGAGCTCAGTGAGTGTTCTCAGCTTGTAGATCTACAGCTTCAGAGCTCAGTGAGTGTTGTTTGCTTGTAGAACTACAGCTTCAGAGCTCAGTGCGTGTTCTCTGGTTGTAGATTTACAGCTTCAGAGCTCAGTGGGTGTTCCTTTTTTGTGGAAATGCCGCTTCAGAGCTCAGTGGGTGTTCCCTGCTTGAGGAACTGCAGCTTCAGAGCTTAAAGGGTGTTCTCTGCTTGTGAAACTGCAGCTTCAGAGCTCAGTGTGTGTTCCCTTTTTGTGGAACTGCAGTATCAGAGCTCAGTGTGTGTTCTCTGCTTGTGAAACTGGAGGGTCAGAGCTCATTGGGTGTTCCCTGCTTGTGAAACTGCAGCTTCAGAGCTCAGTGGGTGTTCCCTGCTTGAGGAACTGCAGCTTCAGAGCTTAACGGGTGTTCTCTGCTTGTGAAACTGCAGCTTCAGAGCTCAGTGTGTGTTCCCTGCTTGTTTTACTGCAGGATCAGAGCTCAGTGGGTGTTCCCCGCTTGTTTCACTTCAGCTTCAGAGCTCAGTGGGTGGTCCCAGCTTGTTTTACTGCAGCTTCATAGCACAGTGGGTGTTCCCTGCTTGTAGGACCAAACTCAGCTAATTTGTAGAATTTAACTTTTAAGACTGATCATTGGTTCATAACATGCTCCACTATCTGATATTTCACAGTGGTATTTGGAGCCTTATGGCATCACTACAGGGCTGCTTCCCTTTGACTGGAGCATGCAAAGTCATGCAGTTCAACAATCAAAATAATTAATTGTTTTCCAATGTTGGCCTTGGTGCTGTTATATAACCACTATATGATGTCCTTCATTACATATATTTCATAATAAAAGGGACCAACTAAGAACAAAGTGAAAAATGTAACCCTGAAACGGTAGTAAGCTGAGTGATTGGGTGCGGCAGACCATCGGACCATCACAGATCAGAGGCTTCTGCTTTACAGCGCAATTTAAGTACTTTCGTACAATACACACACATGTCACAGTGTGCAGGCAGAATAGTGTGTCACTGTTAATATGGTTTCTAATTTTCTAGGAAATCTTCCCAGCGTTCAGGCACTGAACCATCCAACCATAACTAATAGGATGTCTATGACATTGTAAGGAATGTACGGATCAAAGCAATGGAAGACATAGAGGAGGTGGCAGCACCTCTGACAACTGAAATAACACACACCCGAGATAGGAAAGAGTGATGGGTGCATGTCATGCTGGTGCCATGATGAATGTTGTCGAGCTTAATGGGTTTGTCTACAAAAATAAATTGACTTTGGAAGTGTTTCAAAATATGAGCTTCACTACCGGGTCCTGGAAGGTCCACTTCTGGATTGGGTCCGATAGAGGAGAGTTACTTGTGTTGGAAAGTGACCACTATATGAAAAGGTTGACTGACTTATTTCAGTAGCTAAACCTGTTCCCTTCTGTCTTTGGGATAGAATGGCTTGATTATCAAAATGAAGTATTAAGCCGGTCCTTCCCATGACGCCACCGGCTTTCAACCGAAGCCGGAAGTACGGCTACCGGGACCCAATACTGGAAATGATATCTTAAAATCAAGACATCAAGTATACTAGGACGTTTAGATTTTCTATTTTAACACACAGATAGATATCATTTTTATTTATTTTTTTTGGGATCTGAACAAACCCTTTAAGCTTTCATCTTGAAAACTCATGTTTGTATCACCAAGACCCCAATCTAAGCAATGGATTCATCAATGTATTCTAATGGATGACGGACCACCCTCAAAACTGTGAAAAACGAACTGGGCAAAATAACATTTGACTAAAAGAAGTCAACATAGTACACATCTAAGCCCCACAGAGCCAGTCACATTGTAGTGCCCATAGAGACCCCCTTACAGCAGACTACACAATCCCAAACTCATAGTATAGGACATAATGGTATATCGATAATGGTAACCATAGTCTCAAAGTGCCAGACACATTTTGGTGCCCATCAAGACCCCCTCACAAAAGATAACAGTCCCAAACTAATTGTAGAGCCTATAATTGGTACCCAATGTAGTAATTATAGTCGCAATGTGCCAGATACATTGTAGTGCTCATAGAGACCCCGTCACAACAGATAACACAATCCCAAACTCATTGTAGTGCCCATTGTGGTACCCATTGTGACAACCGCCGCCTCAAAGTGCCAGACACATTATGGTGTCCATAAAGACCCCATCACAAAGGATAACACAGTCCTAAACTTATTGTAGCACCCAATGTGGCACCCATTGTGATAACCATAGCCTCAAAGTGCCAGACACATTATGGTGTCCATAGAGACCCCGCCACAACAGATAACTCAGTCCCTAACTCATTGTAGTGCCCATTGTGGTACCCATTGTGACAACCGCCGCCTCAAAGTGCCAGACACATTATGGTGTCCATAGAGACCCCGCCACAACAGATAACTCAGTCCCTAACTCATTGTAGTGCCCATTGTGGTACCCATTGTGACAACCGCCGCCTCAAAGTGCCAGACACATTATGGTGTCCATAGAGACCCCGCCACAACAGATAACTCAGTCCCTAACTCATTGTAGTGCCCATTGTGGTACCCATTGTGACAACCGCCGCCTCAAAGTGCCAGACACATTATGGTGTCCATAGAGACCCCGCCACAACAGATAACTCAGTCCCTAACTCATTGTAGTGCCCATTGTGGTACCCATTGTGACAACCGCCGCCTCAAAGTGCCAGACACATTATGGTGTCCATAAAGACCCCATCACAAAGGATAACACAGTCCTAAACTTATTGTAGCACCCAATGTGGCACCCATTGTGATAACCATAGCCTCAAAGTGCCAGACACATTATGGTGCCCATAGAGACCCCGCCACAACAGATGTGCCAACAGATGAGCTTTGTCCCAGACTCATTGTAGTGGTATCCATCTTGATATACATCGCCTCAAAGTGTCAGACACATTGTAGTGCCCATGGAGACCATCTCACAACAGACAACACAGTCCCAAATTCATTATAATACCCATTTTGGTAATCATTGCCTCAAAAGGTCATACATTGTAGTGCCCATAGAGACCACCTTATAACAGATAACACAAACTCACTGTAGTGCCCATAGTGGTACCCAAAGCTTTAAAGTGCCAAACACATTGTAGTGACCACAATAACAACTTGCTAAAAGCCTCACAGGGCATGAAACACAATGTAGCGCCCACAGTCCCAATGTCCTAATAGTCACAAAGTGTCCAATGCATTGCAGTGTCCTAGACCTTTTGCTGTTTCCAATGTGTCCTCTCAGGACTAGATACATTTTCATATAATCTTTATATTAGCCCACAAATCACTGTAACAAATCTCGTTGGCCCATAGTGCCATTGTCCAAATGACCCCGCAATGTCCCAGAATTCATTTTAGAATATCCCAAGCCAACCTTACAGTAATTCTTACATGGTCAAACCTCATTGCAGAGCCCAAAAACACACTTTTCCCTCTCTGAGCAATCAGCTTTCATGAGATATCCAACAACAGGGGTCATCCAGGCTACAACCGCACCGGGGTCTGAATGCCCATGGGGGCCCACAGAAATCTCAAAGAGCAAATTGCCATGTGTCATGCCAGCTTTAGCAAGTCTTTGATGGTCTCCGTGATGACCATGACAACCCTGCTGGAAACGATAAGTAATCTGGAATGTCTTACAGGATGACGAGATCTTACATGACGGAAACGTTCCTCGAAGCCTTTCTCTAAAAACGAACCGAGGATTAAGTAGCAAGAAGACACATCGACAGCATTGTGTATCTGAAGGGACTTCAGCGGCTTCTTCAGGGGTCATCTTTCCTCGTCCCTACGTCATTCCAACGGAGGACTGCATCCGATAGGACGTCCATGGCGATCGCAGCTCGCAACCTGGGGCCGCTGATATTTTTAGACTTTAGAAGAACCTCGGAAATCCAGGGCTATATTTACATCTCTATATGCAGATAATACGAGAGGCGGCTGATACCAAGAGATTAGGAAGATGAAATTCAGTAAACTGAGCAACTCTTCTGGAAGATAAAGACGCAGCTGGCCAGAAAGGCAGACTGGCGTGATACCGAGGTGTAGCTCTACCCGCGCCGTGCATTGATTCCTCACCGACCCCCGCCTCTAATATACAGTCTCATGACACATTGTTGCCGGAGGGTTGTAGAGTTTTTTTATGCTGGTATTACGCACTTCTGGGGATAAGATTAAAAGCAGGATAAAAAGACAAAGAGGAATGACGTCAAAATGTAGAGAGAAGGCAAAGAACAATATAAAATAACAACGAAGGAGCCGAAACGCGGAGGGAAAGCGGAATGGCATATGGACGTCTCAATAGAAGAGTGAGGTGCAATGAATCTGGTGTACTGGGGAGGGCGCTATGCCAAAGAAATGATAAAATATTACTTGTGGTGGTGAAATGTCAATGATCCCTCCCGGTGATCAGAAGAAGGAACCGACAAAGGTGGCCGTTCTTCATGGAAAATTAGCAAAAAGAGCATCAACAGGGAATCTGTCACCAAGTGTCAACACTGGGCACAGGGAGACACCCAACGTAGCATGACAAAAGGGGAAAAGGAGACCCTGACGCCAAGGGGAGATGGTGACCTCTAGATACACTAGCACTGACACCTGGGTCCCCTAAAAACTTTATACAGTCTACACAACTGTCGCCGAACAGGATACCTAGTCCCTGTCTGTCCTTCAGCTAAGACTAGGGATCAGATAGTGTGGACACAAGTCAACCCAGCTAACAGCTACAGGCAAAACACCAGAAAAAAACAAACAAAGGGGAGAAGGAGAAACACTTAGCTGAAAGGAAGGCCAGACAGCAAACCACACAGGAGATCCACAATGCACTGCTGAGCCAGTAGGAAACACCACCTCCAAACACGCTATCACCAGCAATGCATCATATGAGCAAATGGGTATAAATAGAGACAGCTGAAGGTAGACAGGAGATCAGCTGAGTCCTAATGACCTCTAGCTATCACCAAGCAGAGAAAAACCTCTGAAAGGGAAATTACCACAACTCAGATTTTGGCTGTTTGGCAAGACGCTGCGACCTTCTGCGAGTGGCCCCAACAGCCTCGCCCGTGCCTCCTGATACACCCGTGACACCAAGCAACAGTAGTGATAGATACCCTGATAATATCATCAAAGAGGAAGGAATATGAATGATCCACAAATATACAGGATACACGTTGCTCCATCCCAATGCGTCCACTCCATAATGAGATAAACAAAGACGACCCGGTCCTTTTGGGCATGAGTTATACGTGGAGTGATATCCGTCACTATACAGTTAGGTCCTGAAATATTTGGACAGTGACACAAGTTTTGGCATTTCAGTGGTTTACCAAAGCCTATTCAAGATACAATATTATATTCAATTTGGGTTTAAAGTGATGACTCTCAGCTTTAATTTGAGGAAATTCACATTACGTATTACGGCTCTTTAATATGCAGCTGCCTCTTTTTCAAGGGACCAAAAGTAATAGGACAATTATCTCAAAAGCTCTTTGATGGTCTGCATGCGCGATGCCCTTTTTATTACATCGTCAATTAATCATGTTAAAGGTCTTGAGCTGATTCCAGGTGTGGCATTTGGGCTTGGAAGCTGTTACTGTGAACCCACAACATGCGAACAATGGAGCCCTCCATGGAAGAGAAACAGACCATCATTAGGTTGAAAAAAAGAAAAAATCCATCAGAGAGATAGCAGTAATTGTTACGTGTAACCAAATCAACAGTTTGGTACATTCTGCAAACAAAAGAGTGCACTGATGAGCTGGGAACCCAAGAAGACCTGAACGTCCCCGGACTTCAATCACTGCTGCACAGGATTATCTACAAAGGATTAAGAATGAACATTTTATCATCAGTCTATAGTAAAAGCAAAGCCTACATTCTCAGTGATGTCATCAGTCTGTAGTAGAAGCATAGCCTACATTCTCAGTGATGTCATCAGTCTGTAGTAGAAGCATAGTCTACATTCTCAATGATGTCATCAGTCTCTAGTAGAAGCATAGCCTACATTCTCAGTGATGTCATCAGTCTGTAGTAGAAGCATAGTCTACATTCTCAGTGATGTCATCAGTCTGTAGTAGAAGCATAGTCTACATTCTCAGTGATGTCATCAGTCTGTAGTAGAAGCATAGTCTACATTCTCAGTGATGTCATCAGTCTGTAGTAGAAGCATAGTCTACATTCTCAGTGATGTCATCAGTCTCTAGTAAAAGCATAGTCTACATTCTCAGTGATGTCATCAGTCTGTAGTAGAAGCATAGCCTACATTCTCAGTGAAGTCATCAGTCTGTAGTAGAAGTATAGTCTACATTCTCAGTGATGTCATCAGTCTGTAGTAGAAGCATAGTCTACATTCTCAGTGATGTCATCAGTCTGTAGTAGAAGCATAGTCTACATTCTCAGTGATGTCATCAGTCAGTAGTAGAAGCATAGTCTACATTCTCAGTGATGTCATCAGTCTGTAGTAGAAGCATAGTCTACATTCTCAGTGATGTCATCAGTCTCTAGTAAAAGCATAGTCTACATTCTCAGTGATGTCATCAGTCTGTAGTAGAAGCATAGTCTACATTCTCAGTGATGTCATCAGTCTCTAGTAGAAGCATAGTCTACATTCTCAGTGATGTCATCAGTCTCTAGTAGAAGCATAGTCTACATTCTCAGTGATGTCATCAGTCTCTAGTAAAAGCATAGTCTACATTCTCAGTGATGTCATCAGTCTGTAGTAGAAGCATAGTCTACATTCTCAGTGATGTCATCAGTCTCTAGTAGAAGCATAGTCTACATTCTCAGTGATGTCATCAGTCAGTAGTAGAAGCATAGTCTACATTCTCAGTGATGTCATTAGTCTCTAGTAGAAGCATAGTCTACATTCTCAGTGATGTCATCAGTCTGTAGTAAAAGCATAGTCTACATTCTCAGTGATGTCATCAGTCTCTAGTAGAAGCATAGTCTACATTCTCAGTGATGTCATCAGTCTCTAGTAGAAGCATAGTCTACATTCTCAGTGATGTCATCAGTCTGTAGTAAAAGCATAGTCTACATTCTCAGTGATGTCATCAGTGTCTAGTAGAAGCATAGTCTACATTCTCAATGATGTCATCAGTCTCTAGTAGAAGCATAGCCTACATTCTCAGTGATGTCATCAGTCTGTAGTAGAAGCATAGTCTACATTCTCAGTGATGTCATCAGTCTCTAGTAGAAGCATAGTCTACATTCTCAGTGATGTCATCAGTCTCTAGTAGAAGCATATTCTACATTCTCAATGATGTCATCAGTCTCTAGTAGAAGCATAGCCTACATTCTCAGTGATGTCATCAGTCTCTAGTAGAAGCATAGTCTACATTCTCAGTGATGTCATCAGTCTCTAGTAGAAGCATAGTCTACATTCTCAATGATGTCATCAGTCTCTAGTAGAAGCATAGTCTACATTCTCAGTGATGTCATCAGTCTCTAGTAGAAGCATAGTCTACATTCTCAGTGATGTCATCAGTCTCTAGTAGAAGCATATTCTACATTCTCAGTGATGTCATCAGTCAGTAGTAGAAGCATAGTCTACATTCTCAGTGATGTCATCAGTCAGTAGTAGAAGCATAGTCTACATTCTCAGTGATGTCATCAGTCTATAGTAGAAGCATAGTCTACATTCTCAGAGATGTCATCAGTCTCTAGTAGAAGCATAGTCTACATTCTCAGTGATGTCATCAGTCTGTAGTAGAAGCATAGTCTACATTCTCAGTGATGTCATCAGTCAGTAGTAGAAGCATAGTCTACATTCTCAGTGATGTCATCAGTCTATAGTAGAAGCATAGTCTACATTCTCAGTGATGTCATCAGTCTGTAGTAGAAGCATAGTCTACATTCTCAATGATGTCATCAGTCAGTAGTAGAAGCATAGTCTACATTCTCAGTGATGTCATCAGTCTGTAGTAGAAGCATAGCCTACATTCTCAGTGAAGTCATCAGTCAGTAGTAGAAGCATAGTCTACATTCTCAGTGATGTCATCAGTCTCTAGTAGAAGCATAGTCTACATTCTCAGTGATGTCATCAGTCTGTAGTAGAAGCATAGTCTACATTCTCAGTGATGTCATCAGTCTGTAGTAGAAGCATAGTCTACATTCTCAGTGATGTCATCAGTCTCTAGTAGAAGCATAGTCTACATTCTCAGTGATGTCATCAGTCTGTAGTAGAAGCATAGTCTACATTCTCAGTGATGTCATCAGTCTGTAGTAGAAGCATAGTCTACATTCTCAGTGATGTCATCAGTCTGTAGTAGAAGCATAGTCTACATTCTCAGTGATGTCATCAGTCTGTAGTAGAAGCATAGTCTACATTCTCAGTGATGTCATCAGTCTGTAGTAGAAGCATAGTCTACATTCTCAGTGATGTCATCAGTCTGTAGTAGAAGCATAGTCTACATTCTCAGTGATGTCATCAGTCTGTAGTAGAAGCATAAGACAAGGATATAGGGAAACATCATGGACTCACATGGTCAAGCAACTCAAAAATATGATAAAAACCTGAGAACAGAGTTCAATAGCTACAAGACTCAGTATAAAGTCAAAGGATCCACCAAAATGCTAGTGCATAAATTTATTGTAATATTAGTGAATCAGTAAATTACTGAGGACGTATAAAAACCAAGGGAAGTTACAGACAGGGTGAACAGGTCACAGACCCCCATTGCAAGGATACAGTTCATAGGCAATTTACATAGACATAGTCTGGCATAACGTGGTACAATAAATATACAGTTAAATACAGTAAAAAACACATTAAAGCCTGTCATTGAGCCCTAGAACTCACCCATACAAGGGGGTTATGACACGTGCTCAGGGGCTACACCGACACGTGTTTCCAGCAAGTCTTCTTCAGGACCCCCTTTTTATTGTAGTAGAAGCATAGTCTACATTCTCAGTGATGTCATCAGTCTGTAGTAGAAGCATAGTCTACATTCTCAGTGATGTCATCAGTCAGTAGTAGAAGCATAGTCTACATTCTCAGTGATGTCATCAGTCTGTAGTAGAAGCATAGTCTACATTCTCAGTGATGTCATCAGTCTGTAGTAGAAGCATAGCCTACATTCTCAGTGATGTCATCAGTCAGTAGTAGAAGCATAGCCTACATTCTCAGTGATGTCATCAGTCTGTAGTAGAAGCATAGTCTACATTCTCAATGATGTAATCAGTCTCCAGTAGAAGCATAGTCTACATTCTCAGTGATGTCATCAGTCAGTAGTAGAAGCATAGTCTACATTCTCAGTGATGTCATCAGCCTCTAGTAGAAGCATAGTCTACATTCTCAATGATGTCATCAGTCTCTAGTAGAAGCATAGTCTACATTCTCAGTGATGTCATCAGTCTGTAGTAGAAGCATAGTCTACATTCTCAATGATGTAATCAGTCTCCAGTAGAAGCATAGCCTACATTCTCAGTGATGTCATCAGTCTCTAGTAGAAGCATAGTCTACATTCTCAGTGATGTCATCAGCCTCTAGTAGAAGCATAGTCTACATTCTCAGTGATGTCATCAGTCTGTAGTAGAAGCATAGTCTACATTCTCAATGATGTAATCAGTCTCCAGTAGAAGCATAGTCTACATTCTCAGTGATGTCATCAGTCTCCAGTAGAAGCATAGTCTACATTCTCAGTGATGTCATCAGTCTGTAGTAGAAGCATATTCTACATTCTCAGTGATGTCATCAGTCAGTAGTAGAAGCATAGCCTACATTCTCAGTGATGTCATCAGCCTCTAGTAGAAGCATAGTCTACATTCTCAGTGATGTCATCAGTCTCTAGTAGAAGCATAGTCTACATTCTCAATGATGTCATCAGTCTCTAGTAGAAGCATAGTCTACATTCTCAGTGATGTCATCAGTCTGTAGTAGAAGCATAGTCTACATTCTCAATGATGTAATCAGTCTCCAGTAGAAGCATAGTCTACATTCTCAGTGATGTCATCAGCCTCTAGTAGAAGCATAGTCTACATTCTCAGTGATGTCATCAGCCTCTAGTAGAAGCATAGTCTACATTCTCAGTGATGTCATCAGTCTCTAGTAGAAGCATAGTCTACATTCTCAGTGATGTCATCAGCCTCTAGTAGAAGCATAGTCTACATTCTCAGTGATGTCATCAGCCTCTAGTAGAAGCATAGTCTACATTCTCAGTGATGTCACTGCTCAGTGAATGGATAGGCTCCATTTCTAATAATCTCCCTCATCTCCAGTGAAGCTTGCATTTCCAGTGAAGTCACTATTCTCTCATAAATCTATAGGTTGTATTTTTGTAATGTCAGCACTCTTTAATGAATAGATGGCGATAATTGAAGTGACATCACTGCACTTTAGTAGATAGGCTGCATACTCTCTAAATGGACAGACCACATGCTCTGGCCTTCCACTCCAGCATTTTGACTGTCTGGATATATAATAAAGACCAAATGCATTAATGTAAAACCTCTATTTACTTAACAGCCAACCGGGGAGACACAGAGCAGCTTGAATTTTTCCAATTTCTGTGCCGCATCGAAAACTCCATTAACCTCTTTAAAAAGTCAGTTAACACTTTCAGTCAGCCTGAAAGCCGACAGCTGCGCTCAGTCCCAGCAAACCTGCAAACACGGCCATTCTGTGCGACCACTCAACCATTTATACTATAGTTTTGTTGGTTATTTATAGCAATTTTGCTCATCTGGAACAAGACACAGAACCGAGGGGTGAAGAAGAAGAGCCACAGACAAGATAGCACCAGCTACCTCCAGAAATCTCCAAAAACACACCATTACGGTTTGTCCTTCAGAATGCACACACACATACATATATATATATATATACACATATAACAGGCTTTAAAGAGTAAGTCATAAATATTGTAGTCCTTGACCCCATTAATTTCAATATGGGACTGTCACACTGTGACTGTACAAAAGCAGGGGAATAAGGACCCCTTAACTCACCCCCACACTGGGGGTCCCAAGGCCATCCTTGTCCCCAGGATTACCCCCTGCTGAAGGTAGGGATGCCTCGGTCTTCTCCCTTGCTATACTCCTATATACGACTCCTCTATATGTCCCCTCTTCCCCAGGGGATGATGGGGAAAAAAACAGAAAAGAAGGCAAGGAAGGAGCATATAGGAACAAACACCTCTGGTTTACAGAGACGAGCTCCTTCAACATGGTCAGTAAAGAGAATCTATATCCAGCATAGAGTGAGGCCATAGCGGAAGGGAGTGATGATAAGAAGCTACAGCTGGAACTAAAGCTAAGAGAAATCTCAGCCAGAGGAAAAAAGGGTCTTTAACCCCTTCAGCATGGAAAGATAGTAAATCCACAAGATAACGACAGTTAAGTAGGCTCCACAAAGAACCTGTAACTGAATAAACACTGAGACCTCCCAATCCAAGGACCCGAGAGGTAATCTCAGGATGCCACACACTCATGGGGACAGGGCCTGCTACTTTCCCCTTATGATTTCACTTGCACGAGTGGATAAATAAATAAGATGATTGATGAGTAAACAGCTAATTAACGAGGTTGTCCCTTTTCTCACAGAAGGCCAATCACCCTCCATCTGCCCATTCTTGTCCTATTCCTATCCCAATCCCATGCTTCATCAGGTGGTTTCTGTCTCCACATCTCAGCAGTGGGGTGGAGTGTCTGTGTTTCGCAGGCTGCCTCTCACAATGCTATATTGACATTATCCCAGTTCCTGCACTTCTCTGTTTCACTAGAAAGGAAAGCTGGAAAGAAATGTGAATCAGGAACATGGAGGAGGATATCTGGTGAACAGAGCGGAACAATGTGACCTGTCAATCATCAACATCAACAGAGATACACAAGGAGGAAAGGCGGGATCACGTGACTGTCAGACACAAGACAAAACCGGTCAATGTCTATAGAATCTGATTGAACCGATGGAATGTGATATTATGTAATTACGGCCTGTGATCACAGCAGCATCAGCAATGGTTCAACCAGGGTATGCCCTATGTATGCTACACCTTAAAAGAATATCATGTGACTTCCTCTCATATGAATGGAGAAAAAGATTAAGAAGGAGGGAGGGAGGGAGAGCAGGAAAAAATGAGAGAGAATGGGAGACAGGGAAACAAAAAAGAGAGGGAGAGCAAAAGAGAGTGGGAAAAAAGAGAGAGAAAGAGAGCAAGGTAGAAAGACAGGGAGAAAGAGAAAGATAGCAGGAGAGAAATAGGTAGAGAAAAAGGGAAAGAGAAGACGAAAGAGTGAGAAAGAGAGGAAGAAAGAAAGAGTGAGAAAGAGGAAAAACGAGAGTGGGAGAGGGAGACACGGAAAGAAAGATAGAGGGAGAAAGAGAGAATTGTAGAGTGTGAGTGTAAAGGGAGAGATGGAAAAAAGGGGAGGGAGAGCAAAAGGGAGAAAGAGAGGAAGAAAGGAGTAAGAGAGAGAGGGAGTAAGAGGGAAGGAGAGAGGGAGAAAGAAAGAAAAAGAGGGAGAGAAAGTGAAAAAAGAGGAAGAAAGAGTGAGAGAGAAAGGAAAAACTAGAGTAAGAAAGAGGGAGAGAAAGTGGAGAGAGAAAAACAAAGAGGGAGAGAAAAAAAGTAGAAAAAAGGGAGAAGAGGAAGAAAAAAAGTGGGGAAAGAGAAAAGAAAGAGAGGGAAAGAATTCTCATATAAAACTATTTGAAATATGGTAACATGTTTGTGCCACTAGAAATTGTGTAAAGATGTAGTGAGGTTTCCATACAGTGAGTAACATGCGCCCTGTCCATTAGGTGGCTGTGACTGCAGACTGGTGGCCGGTGGCGGTCTGGGCTCGGGCCTTCACCCCTCAGTTTCAGTGTATTAGGACTGTATACCTATATACTGTGTTCAGCTGGTGATTGTGATACATGTAAGCTTTCTATCAGACTCGTCTATTCGCTCTGTACGTTTGTGAGGCCTGGAGGGATCCTGATCAATGTTCGTACATTTAGCACTGAACACAACACATTACGGCTCATTTAAGAGCTCCACAAAATTAACATGTCAAAGCAAAGAGCGGAGGTGCGAAAGGTGTAAGAACAGCGAATAATGGAGTGATGGCGAAGAAAGAAAGAAAGATTTACCACCGGCCGGGTCATAATTGTCACCCGTGGTCACCTTCACTTGTCCCTCAAAATCAGTACTCCCTAGGAGCCTCCAAAGAACACATGCATGTCCTTCATGCTCTGTACTCCCTAGCAGACCTCAAAACACTTGTATACGTGTCTCATGTTCTAGATGTCACTAGCAGCCTCCGCAGAACACTTGTACATGTGTCTCATGTTCTAGATGTCACCAGCGGCCTCTGCAGAACACTTGTACATGTGTCTCATGCTCTAGATGTCACCAGCGGCCTCTGCAGAACACTTGTACATGTGTCTCATGCTCTAGATGTCACCAGCGGCCTCTGCAGAACACTTGTACATGTGTCTCATGCTCTAGATGTCACCAGCGGCCTCTGCAGAACACTTGTACATGTGTCTCATGCTCTAGATGTCACCAGCGGCCTCTGCAGAACACTTGTACATGTGCTTCATGCTCTAGATGTCACCAGCGGCCTCTGCAGAACACTTGTACATTTGCCTCATGTTCTAGATATCACTAAATGTCACTAGCAGCCTCCAAAGAACACTTGTACATGTGTCTCATGTTCTAGATGTCACTATCAGCCCCTCAGAACACTTGTACATGTGCCTCATGTTCTAGATGTCACTAGAAGCCTCTGCAGATCACATGTACATGTGCCTCATATTCTAGATGTCACTAGCAGCCTCCAGAGAACATTTTTACAGGTTCCTCATATTCTAGATATCACTAGCAGCCTCCGCAGAACACTAGTACATGTGCCTCATGTTCTAGATGTCACTATCAGCCCCTCAGAACACTTGTACATGTGTCTCATGTTCTAGATGTCACTATCAGCCCTTCAGAACACTTGTACATGTGTTTCATGGTCTAGATGTCACTATCAGCCCCTCAGAACACTTGTACATGTGCCTCATGTTCTAGATGTCACTATCAGCCCTTCAGAACACTTGTACATGTGTTTCATGGTCTAGATGTCACTATCAGCCCTTCAGAACACTTGTACATGTGTCTCATGTTCTAGATGTCACTATCAGCCCTTCAGAACACTTGTACATGTGCCTCATGTTCTAGATGTCACTATCAGCCCCTCAGAACACTTGTACATGTGTCTCATGTTCTAGATGTCACTATCAGCCCCTCAGAACACTTGTGTCTCATGTTCTAGATGTCACTATCAGCCCCTCAGAACACTTGTACATGTGCCTCATGTTCTAGATGTCACTATCAGCCCTTCAGAACACTTGTACATGTGCATCATGTTCTAGATGTCACTATCAGCCCCTCAGAACACTTGTACATGTGCCTCATGTTCTAGATGTCACTATCAGCCCTTCAGAACACTTGTACATGTGCCTCATGTTCTAGATGTCACTATCAGCCCCTCAGAACACTTGTACATGTGCTTTATGTTCTAGATGTCACTATCAGCCCCTCAGAACACTTGTACATGTGTCTCATGTTCTAGATGTCACTATCAGCCCCTCAGAACACTTGTGTCTCATGTTCTAGATGTCACTATCAGCCCCTCAGAACACTTGTACATGTGCCTCATGTTCTAGATGTCACTATCAGCCCTTCAGAACACTTGTACATGTGCCTCATGTTCTAGATGTCACTATCAGCCCCTCAGAACACTTGTACATGTGCTTTATGTTCTAGATGTCACTAGCAGCCTCCGCAGAACACTTGTACATGTGCTTTATGTTCTAGATGTCACTAGCAGCCTCTGCAGATCACATGTACATGTGCCTCATATTCTAGATGTCACTAGCAGCCTCCAGAGAACATTTGTACAGGTTCCTCATGTTCTAGATATCGCTAGCAGCCTCCGCAGAACACTTGTACATGTGTCTCATGTTCTAGATGTCACTATCAGCCCTTCAGAACACTTGTACATGTGACTCATGTTCTAGATGTCACTATCAGCCCTTCAGAACACTTGTACATGTGTCTCATGCTCTAGATGTCACTATCAGTCCCTCAGAACACTTGTACATGTGTCTCATGTTCTAGATGTCACTATCAGCCCCTCAGAACACTTGTACATGTGTCTCATGTTCTAGATGTCACTAGCAGCCCCTCAGAACACTTGTACATGTGCCTCATGTTCTAGATGTCACTATCAGCCCCTCAGAACACTTGTACATGTGCCTCATGTTCTAGATATCACTAGCAGCCTCCGCAGAACACTTGTACATGTGTCTCATGTTCTAGATGTCACTAGCAGCCCCTCAGAACACTTGTACATGTGTCTCATGTTCTAGATGTCACTATCAGCCCTTCAGAACACTTGTACATGTGCCTCATGTTCTAGATGTCACTATCAGCCCCTCAGAACACTTGTACATGTGTCTCATGTTCTAGATGTCACTATCAGCCCCTCAGAACACTTGTACATGTGTCTCATGTTCTAGATGTCACTATCAGCCCCTCAGAACACTTGTACATGTGCCTCATGTTCTAGATGTCACTATCAGCCCCTCAGAACACTTGTACATGTGCCTCATGTTCTAGATGTCACTATCAGCCCCCAGAACACTTGTACATGTGTCTCATGTTCTAGATGTCACTATCAGCCCCTCAGAACACTTGTACATGTGTCTCATGTTCTAGATGTCACTATCAGCCCCTCAGAACACTTGTACATGTGTCTCATGTTCTAGATGTCACTATCAGCCCCTCAGAACACTTGTACATGTGTTCATGTTCTAGATGTCACTATCAGCCCCTCAGAACACTCGTACATGTGCCTCATGTTCTAGATGTCACTATCAGCCCCACAGAACACTTGTACATGTGTCTCATGTTCTAGATGTCACTATCAGCCCCTCAGAACACTTGTACATGTGTCTCATGTTCTAGATGTCACTATCAGCCCCTCAGAACAGTTGTACATGTGTCTCATGTTCTAGATGTCACTATCAGCCCCTCAGAACACTTGTACATGTGTCTCATGTTCTAGATGTCACTATAGCCCCACAGAACACTTGTACATGTGTCTCATGTTCTAGATGTCACTATCAGCCCCTCAGAACACTTGTACATGTGTCTCATGTTCTAGATGTCACTATCAGCCCCTCAGAACAGTTGTACATGTGTCTCATGTTCTAGATGTCACTATCAGCCCCTCAGAACACTTGTACATGTGCCTCATGTTCTAGATGTCACTATCAGCCCCACAGAACACTTGTACATGTGTCTCATGTTCTAGATGTCACTATCAGCCCCTCAGAACACTTGTACATGTGTCTCATGTTCTAGATGTCACTATCAGCCCCTCAGAACACTTGTACATGTGCCTCATGTTCTAGATGTCACTATCAGCCCCACAGAACACTTGTACATGTGTTTCATGTTCTAGATGTCACTATCAGCCCCTCAGAACACTTGTACATGTGCATCATGTTCTAGATGTCACTATCAGCCCCTCAGAACACTTGTACATGTGCCCATGTTCTAGATGTCACTATCAGCCCCACAGAACACTTGTACATGTGTCTCATGTTCTAAATGTCACTATCAGCCCCTCAGAACACTTGTACATGTGCCTCATGTTCTAGATGTCACTATCAGCCCCTCAGAACACTTGTACATGTGTCTCATGTTCTAGATGTCACTATCAGCCCCTCAGAACATTGTACATGTGTCTCATGTTCTAGATGTCACTATCAGCCCCTCAGAACACTTGTACATGTGCTCATGTTCTAGATGTCACTATCAGCCCCTCAGAACAGTTGTACATGTGTCTCATGTTCTAGATGTCACTATCAGCCCCTCAGAACACTTGTACATGTGCCTCATGTTCTAGATGTCACTATCAGCCCCACAGAACACTTGTACATGTGTCCTCATGTTCTAGATGTCACTATCAGCCCCTCAGAACACTTGTACATGTGTCTCATGTTCTAGATGTCACTATCAGCCCCTCAGAACACTTGTACATGTGCCTCATGTTCTAGATGTCACTATCAGCCCCACAGAACACTTGTACATGTGTCCTCATGTTCTAGATGTCACTATCAGCCCCTCAGAACACTTGTACATGTGTCTCATGTTCTAGATGTCACTATCAGCCCCTCAGAACACTTGTACATGTGCCTCATGTTCTAGATGTCACTATCAGCCCCTCAGAACACTTGTACATGTGCTTCATGTTCTAGATTCACTATCAGCCCCTCAGAACACTTGTACATGTGCCTCATGTTCTAGATGTCACTATCAGCCCCTCAGAACACTTGTACATGTGCCTCATGTTCTAGATGTCACTATCAGCCCCTCAGAACACTTGTACATGTGCCTCATGTTCTAGATGTCACTATCAGCCCCTCAGAACACTTGTACATGTGCCTCATGTTCTAGATGTCACTATCAGCCCCACAGAACACTTGTACATGTGCTCATGTTCTAGATGTCACTATCAGCCCCTCAGAACACTTGTACATGTGTCTCATGTTCTAGATGTCACTATCAGCCCCCAGAACACTTGTACATGTGCCTCATGTTCTAGATTCACTATCAGCCCCTCAGAACACTTGTACATGTGCTCATGTTCTAGATGTCACTATCAGCCCCTCAGAACACTTGTACATGTGTCTCATGTTCTAGATGTCACTTTTTTTTTTTTTTTTTTTTTTTTTTTTTTCCCCCCCCCCCCCCCCCCCCCCCCCCCCCCCCGAACACTTGTACATGTGCCTCATGTTCTAGATTGTCACTATCAGCCCCTCAGAACACTTGTACATGTGCTTCATGTTCTAGATATCACTATCAGCCCCTCAGAACACTTGTACATGTGCCTCATGTTCTAGATGTCACTATCAGCCCTCAGAACACTTGTACATGTGCCTCATGTTCTAGATGTCACTATCAGCCCCTCAGAACACTTGTACATGTGCTCATGTTCTAGATGTCACTATCAGCCCCTCAGAACACTTGTACATGTGCTCATGTTCTAGATGTCACTATCAGCCCCACAGAACACTTGTACATGTGTCTCATGTTCTAGATGTCACTATCAGCCCCACAGAACACTTGTACATGTGTCTCATGTTCTAGATGTCACTATCAGCCCCTCAGAACACTTGTACATTGTCTCATGTTCTAGATGTCACTATCAGCCCCTCAGAACACTTGTACATGTGTCTCATGTTCTAGATGTCACTATCAGCCCCTCAGAACACTTGTACATGTGCCTCATGTTCTAGATGTCACTATCAGCCCCACAGAACACTTGTACATGTGTCTCATGTTCTAGATGTCACTATCAGCCCCTCAGAACACTTGTACATGATGTCCTCATGTTCTAGATGTCACTATCAGCCCCTCAGAACACTTGTACATGTGCTCATGTTCTAGATGTCACTATCAGCCCCACAGAACACTTGTACATGTGTCTCATGTTCTAGATGTACTATCAGCCCACAGAACACTTGTACATGTGTCTCATGTTCTAGATGTCACTATCAGCCCCTCAGAACACTTGTACATGTGCCTCATGTTCTAGATGTCACTATCAGCCCCTCAGAACACTTGTACATGTGTCTCATGTTCTAGATGTCACTATCAGCCCTCAGAACACTTGTACATGTGCCTCATGTTCTAGATGTCACTATCAGCCCCACAGAACACTTGTACATGTGCTCATGTTCTAGATGTAACTATCAGCCCCCAGAACACTTGTACATGTGTCTCATGTTCAGATGTCACTATCAGCCCTCAGAACACTTGTACATGTGCTCATGTTCTAGATGTCACTATCAGCCCCTCAGAACACTTGTACATGTTCTCATGTTCTAGATGTCACTATCAGCCCCTCAGAACACTTGTACATGTGCCTCATGTTCTAGATGTAACTATCAGCCCCACAGAACACTTGTACATGTGCCTCATGTTCTAGATGTCACTATCAGCCCCAGAACACTTGTACATGGTCTCATGTTCTAGATGTCACTATCAGCCCCTCGAACACTTGTACATGTGCCTCATGTCTAGATGTCACTATCAGCCCCTCAGAACATTGTACATGTGTCTCATGTTCTAGATTTCACTATCAGCCCCTCAGAACACTTGTACATGTGCTCATGTTCTAGATGTCACTATAGCCCCCAGAACACTGTACATTGCTCATGTTCTAGATATCACTATCAGCCCCTCAGAACACTTGTACATGTGCCTCATGTTCTAGATGTCACTATCAGCCCCTCAAACATTGTACATGTCTCATGTTCTAGATGTCACTATCAGCCCTCAGAACACTTTACATGTGCTCATGTTCTAGATGTCACTATCAGCCCCAGAACACTTGTACATGTGTCTCATGTTCTAGATGTCACTATTAGCCCCTCAGAACACTTGTACATGTGTCTCATGTTCTAGATGTCACTATCACCCCTCAGAACACTTGTACATGTGCTCATGTTCTAGATGTCACTATCAGCCCCAAACATTTACATGTGTCTCATGTTCTAGATGTCACTATCAGCCCCTCAGAACACTTGTACATGTGTCTCATGTTCTAGATGTCACTATCAGCCCCTCAGAACACTTGTACATTGCCTCATGTTCTAGATTCACTATCAGCCCCACAGAACACTTGTACATGTGTCTCATGTTCTAATGTCACTATCAGCCCCTCAAACACTTGTACATGTGTCTCATGTTCTAGATGTCACTATCAGCCCCTCAGAACACTTGTACATGTGTCTCATGTTCTAGATGTCACTATCAGCCCCTCAGAACACTTGTACATGTGTCTCATGTTCTAGATGTCACTATAGCCCCCAGAACACTTGTACATGTGTCTCATGTTCTAGATGTCACTATCAGCCCCTCAGAACATTGTACATGTGTCTCATGTTCTAGATGTTGTACATGTGCCTCATGTTCTAGATGTCACTATCAGCCCCTCAGAACACTTGTACATGTGTCTCATGTTCTAGATGTCACTATCAGCCCCTCAGAACACTTGTACATGTGTCTCATGCTCTAGATGTCACTATCAGTCCCTCAGAACACTTGTACATGTGTCTCATGTTCTAGATGTCACTATCAGCCCCATCAGAACACTTGTACATGTGTCTCATGTTCTAGATGTCACTATCAGCCCCTCAGAACACTTGCACATGTGCCTCATGTTCTAGATGTCACTATCAGCCCCTCAGAACACTTGTACATGTGTCTCATGTTCTAGATGTCACTATCAGCCCTCAGAACACTTGTACATGTGTCTCATGTTCTAGATGTCACTATCAGCCCCTCAGAACACTTGTACATGTGTCTCATGTTCTAGATGTCACTATCAGCCCCTCAGAACACTTGTACATGTGCCTCATGTTCTAGATGTCACTATCAGCCCCTCAGAACACTTGTACATGTGCCTCATGTTCTAGATGTCACTATCAGCCCCTCAGAACACTTGTACATGTGTCCTCATGTTCTAGATGTCACTATCAGCCCCTCAGAACACTTGTACATGTGTCTCATGTTCTAGATGTCACTATCAGCCCCTCAGAACACTTGTACATGTGTCTCATGTTCTAGATGTCACTATCAGCCCCTCAGAACACTTGTACATGTGTCTCATGTTCTAGATGTCACTATCAGCCCCTCAGAACACTGTACATGTGCCTCATGTTCTAGATGTCACTATCAGCCCCACAGAACACTTGTACATGTGTCCCCATGTTCTAGATGTCACTATCAGCCCCTCAGAACACTTGTACATGTGTCTCATGTTCTAGATGTCACTATCAGCCCCTCAGAACACTTGTACATGTGTCTCATGTTCTAGATGTCACTATCAGCCCCTCAGAACACTTGTACATGTGTCTCATGTTCTAGATGTCACTATAGCCCCACAGAACACTTGTACATGTGTCTCATGTTCTAGATGTCACTATCAGCCCCTCAGAACACTTGTACATGTGCCTCATGTTCTAGATGTCACTATCAGCCCCTCAGAACACTTGTACATGTGTCTCATGTTCTAGATGTCACTATCAGCCCCTCAGAACACTTGTACATGTGCCTCATGTTCTAGATGTCACTATCAGCCCCTCAGAACACTTGTACATGTGTCTCATGTTCTAGATGTCACTATCAGCCCCTCAGAACACTTGTACATGTGTCTCATGTTCTAGATGTCACTATTAGCCCCACAGAACACTTGTACATGTGTCTCATGTTCTAGATGTCACTATCAGCCCCTCAGAACACTTGTACATGTGTCTCATGTTCTAGATGTCACTATCAGCCCCTCAGAACAGTTGTACATGTGTCTCATGTTCTAGATGTCACTATCAGCCCCTCAGAACACTTGTACATGTGCCTCATGTTCTAGATGTCACTATCAGCCCCACAGAACACTTGTACATGTGTCTCATGTTCTAGATGTCACTATCAGCCCCTCAGAACACTTGTACATGTGTCTCATGTTCTAGATGTCACTATCAGCCCCTCAGAACACTTGTACATGTGCCTCATGTTCTAGATGTCACTATCAGCCCCACAGAACACTTGTACATGTGTTTCATGTTTCTAGATGTCACTATCAGCCCCTCAGAACACTTGTACATGTGCATCATGTTCTAGATGTCACTATCAGCCCCTCAGAACACTTGTACATGTGCCTCATGTTCTAGATGTCACTATCAGCCCCACAGAACACTTGTACATGTGTCTCATGTTCTAGATGTCACTATCAGCCCTCAGAACACTTGTACATGTGCCTCATGTTCTAGATGTCACTATCAGCCCCTCAGAACACTTGTACATGTGTCTCATGTTCTAGATGTCACTATCAGCCCCTCAGAACAGTTGTACATGTGTCTCATGTTCTAGATGTCACTATCAGCCCCTCAGAACACTTGTACATGTGTCTCATGTTCTAGATGTCACTATCAGCCCCTCAGAACAGTTGTACATGTGTCTCATGTTCTAGATGTCACTATCAGCCCCTCAGAACACTTGTACATGTGCCTCATGTTCTAGATGTCACTATCAGCCCCACAGAACACTTGTACATGTGTCTCATGTTCTAGATGTCACTATCAGCCCCTCAGAACACTTGTACATGTGTCTCATGTTCTAGATGTCACTATCAGCCCCTCAGAACACTTGTACATGTGCCTCATGTTCTAGATGTCACTATCAGCCCCACAGAACACTTGTACATGTGTCTCATGTTCTAGATGTCACTATCAGCCCCTCAGAACACTTGTACATGTGTCTCATGTTCTAGATGTCACTATCAGCCCCTCAGAACACTTGTACATGTGCCTCATGTTCTAGATGTCACTATCAGCCCCTCAGAACACTTGTACATGTGCTTCATGTTCTAGATGTCACTATCAGCCCCTCAGAACACTTGTACATGTGCCTCATGTTCTAGATGTCACTATCAGCCCCTCAGAACACTTGTACATGTGCCTCATGTTCTAGATGTCACTATCAGCCCCTCAGAACACTTGTACATGTGCCTCATGTTCTAGATGTCACTATCAGCCCCTCAGAACACTTGTACATGTGCCTCATGTTCTAGATGTCACTATCAGCCCCACAGAACACTTGTACATGTGTCTCATGTTCTAGATGTAACTATCAGCCCCACAGAACACTTGTACATGTGTCTCATGTTCTAGATGTCACTATCAGCCCCTCAGAACACTTGTACATGTGCCTCATGTTCTAGATGTCACTATCAGCCCTCAGAACACTTGTACATGTGTCTCATGTTCTAGATGTCACTATCAGCCCCTCAGAACACTTGTACATGTGCCTCATGTTCTAGATGTAACTATCAGCCCCACAGAACACTTGTACATGTGCCTCATGTTCTAGATGTCACTATCAGCCCCTCAGAACACTTGTACATGAGTCTCATGTTCTAGATGTCACTATCAGCCCCTCAGAACACTTGTACATGTGTCTCATGTTCTAGATGTCACTATCAGCCCCTCAGAACACTTGTACATGTCAGGACCTTTCAATCATGATTTACATAAAGCGTGCAACTTTATAAAAACTAATTTTTATCGGTTTAGGGTCAAATAAAATGCTGACGGGTTCTTAAGAGAAGACAATTCAAGATCAATGACATAGAACGAGTTGAACTTCACTGATCACAGCGGTCGATTAGAGCCACAAGAAGGTTTTTTGTTACTGTAGAAGGGAGACCTATAACATAGGGAGAGGCAGCCAGTACTCCACATACCGCCTAGCCCTCCAGCCCTGTAACAGTCACTGTATCTTTAAGAGACGCAGTATCCATATTGGTACAAGGGTTTGATTTAGAGCGGATTCTGGCCTTTTGCTCCATGTTTCGCCATCCTCCTGAGGAGCAGTCAGTGAGAGAGATACATTCAGAGCGATGAGATATTAATCTCCCCGAACAGAATCTGCAAACTGCGCTAATCTGCCATTCATATTTAATGGACTGCTCTATTATCAAGAAGAGCAGCTTTACCATCGCATAAATTAATATTTTACTTCTTCCAAGAGAAGAGAAATGTTATGATATTTTAGAAGCTACAAAAAAATCACCCAGACTAATGAACAGAACGAGATCTGATCGTCCTCTATATATCACGGGTGATAAGAAGATTTACATGATGGGACCTCTGGGGTGAGGACTACTTCATGGCGGTCACACATCCCAGTCTCTATCCTCCGTGCCATGAAGGACCTGGAGGAGGTGAAGTGACCACACACACTAATGGTCAGCCAAAATGACACCTCCCCCGCGCTCTACACACATGATCAGTTCAGCCGAGAGACACCTATACCCACTACAACATGCACATGCACGCTTAGTTCTGCTGACAGCCATCTCTTCCTCCTCCTCCACACTCATGCACGCTTAGTTCTGCTGACAGCCATCTATTACTCCTCCTCCACACTCATGCACGCTCAGTTCTGCTGACAGCCATATTTTACTCCTCCTCCACACTCATGCACGCTCAGTTCTGCTGACAACCATCTCTTCCTCCTCTTCCACACTCATGCACGCTCAGTTCTGCTGACAGCCATCTTTTCCTCCTCCTCCACACTCATGCACGCTCAGTTCTGCTGACAGCCATCTTTTCCTCCTCCTCCACACTCATGCACGCTCAGTTCTGCTGACAGCCATATTTTACTCCTCTTCCACACTCATGCACGCTTAGTTCTGCTGACAACCATCTCTTCCTCCTCTTCCACACTCATGCACACTCAGTTCTGCTGACAGCCATCTCTTCCTCCTCTTCCACACTCATGCACGCTCAGTTCTGCTGACAGCCATCTATTACTCCTCTTCCACACTCATGTTCGCTCAGTTCTGCTGACAGCCATCTCTTCCTCCTCTTCCACACTCATGTTCGCTCAGTTCTGCTGACAGCCATCTCTTCCTCCTCTTCCACACTCATGCACGCTCAGTTCTGCTGACAGCCATCTATTACTCCTCTTCCACACTCATGCACGCTCAGTTCTGCTGACAACCATCTCTTCCTTCTCCTCCACACTCATGTTCGCTCAGTTCTGCTGACAGCCATCTATTACTCCTCTTCCACACTCATGCACGCTCAGTTCTGCTGACAGCCATCTATTACTCCTCTTCCACACTCATGCACGCTCAGTTCTGCTGACATTCATCTATTACTCCTCTTCCACACTCATGCACACTCAGTTCTGCTGACAGCCATCTTTTCCTCCTCTTCCTCACTCATGCACGCTCAGTTCTGCCGACAGCCATCTTTTACTCCTCTTCCACACTCATGCACACTCAGTTCTGCTGACAGCCATCTTTTCCTCCTCTTCCACACTCATGTTCGCTCAGTTCTGCTGACAGCCATCTTTTCCTCTTCCACACTCAGGCACACTCAGTTCTGCTGACAGCCATCTTTATCTCCTCCTCCACACTCATGCATGCTCAGTTTTGCTGACAGCCATCTTTTCCTCTACCACACTCATGTATGCTCAGTTCTGCTGACAGCCATCTTTTCCTCTTCCACACTCATGGACGCTTAGTTCTGCTGACAGCCATCTTTTCCTCCTCTTCCACACTCATGTACGCTCAGTTCTGCTGACAGCCATCTTTTCCTCCTCCTCCACACTCATGCACGCTCAGTTCTGCTGACAGCCATCTATTACTCCTCCTCCACACTCATGTTCGCTCAGTTCTGCTGACAGCCATCTCTTCTCCTCCTCCACATCATGCACGCTCAGTTCTGCTGACAGCCATCTTTTCCTCCCCTCCACACTCATGCACGCTCAGTTCTGCTGACAGCCATCTTTTCCTCCTCCTCCACACTCATGCACGCTCAGTTCTGCTGACAGCCATATTTTACTCCTCTTCCACACTCATGCACGCTCAGTTCTGCTGACAACCATCTCTTCCTCCTCTTCCACACTCATGCACACTCAGTTCTGCTGACAGCCATCTATTACTCCTCTTCCACACTCATGCACGCTCAGTTTCTGCTGACAAACCCATCTTTCCTCCTCTTCCACACTCATGCCCTCAGTCTCTGCAGCCTTTTCTCTCCACTTGCACCTCTCTCACAGCCATCTATTATCTCTTCCACCTTCTCACCTCTCTCACTCTCTTTCACTCACCTGCACGCTCAGTTCTGCTGACAGCCTATCTCCTTACTCTCCCATCTCACCCTCTTTCTCTCTCACACCTGTTCTCCTCCCTCTTCCCTCTTCCACACTCATGCACGCTCAGTTCTGCTGACAGCCATCTCTTCCTCCTCTTCCACACTCATGCACGCTCAGTTCTGCTGACAGCCATCTATTCTCCTCTTCCACACTCATGCACGCTCAGTTCTGCTGACAACCATCTATTACCCCCTCTTCCACACTCATGCACGCTCAGTTCTGCTGACAGTCATCTATTACTCCTCTTCCACACTCATGCACACTCAGTTCTGCTGACAACCATCTTTCCTCCTCCTTCCACACTCATGTTCGCTCAGTTCTGCTGACAGCCATCTCTTCCTCCTCTTCCACACTCATGCACGCTCAGTTCTGCTGACAGCCATCTTTACTCCTCTTCCACACTCATGCACGCTCAGTTCTGCTGACAAGCCATCTTTACCTCTCCTCCACACTCATGCAGCTCAGTTCTGCTGACAGCCATCTATTACTCTCTCCACACTCATGACGCTCAGTTCTGCTGACAGCCATCTTTACTCCTCTTCCACACTCATGCACACTCAGTTCTGCTGACAGCCATCTTTTCCTCCCTCCACACTCATGCACGCTCAGTTCTGCTGACAGCCATCTTTTACTCCTCTTCCACACCATGCACGCTCAGTTCTGCTGACAGCCATCTTTTCCTCTTCCACACTCAGGCACACTCAGTTCTGCTGACAGCCATCTTTATCTCCTCCTCCACACTCATGCATCGCTCAGTTTTGCTGACAGCCATCTTTCTCCTCTCCACACTCATGTATGCTCAGTTCTGCTGACAGCCATCTTTTCCTCCTCTTCCACACTCATGTTCGCTCAGTTCTGCTGACAGCCATCTTTTCCTCCTCTCCACACTCATGCACGCTCAGTTCTGCTGACAGCCATCTATTACTCCTCCTCCACACTCATGAAAATATGAAGAATATTTGGCAAGATCAGCCTTGTCCGATGAATACAACGCAACGTGTACGTGTGTGTGTGCAACAGCGGAGGTGAAGGTGGACCCCACCCCTGCTTCTCCTGAGTAGAGGGCTATTACGAAGAGCAACCTCCCTGTGGGGAGTCCATGTGTTATACAGACGTCTGTAGAGGCCAACTCCAGTTTCGTAAGCATTATGAGGCACACTGATGTTGTGGAGGGTCACAAATGGCCAGAAATGTACGCCAATAATCATCCTGGAGAAGCCAAATCCACAACAATCTTCTAAAAATGGGGGTTGTCTTTACAAGAGATACAAAAAAAATACATTTCCCAAAGCTTGCCCCCATCAACCATATGCCCCACTTCCACCTCCTCGCTATCCTGTGTCTGGCAGTAGGACCTCCCTGAGTTCTGCCCGCAGTAGAAAGGAAAGAACATCAAGCTCCCCTCCACCTTGGGGGTTGTCTTTATGAGAGGAACACAAAAAATAAATATGCCAAAACCTCCTCCCTTTAACACCTCCAGTTTCTCTCTATCCTGCATCTGGCAGTAGGACAACTGGCTACAGCAGGAGCCTCCTCCAGTTCTGCCTGCAGTAGAAATAACAGAACATCAAGATCCGCATCCCTTGGCGGGTGCCTTTATTAGAGGTAAAAAATAAATATCTCAAAATGTCTTCCTTGCAATCTTATGCCGCATCTGCACAAACTCTCTTTCCTGTGTCTGGCAGTAGGACAACTGGCTACAGCAGGAGCCTCCCCCTTCTGTTCTGCCTGCAGTAAAAAGAAAAGTACATCAAGATCCGCATCCCTTGGTGGGTGCCTTTATTAGAGGTAAAATACAAATAAATATCACAAAAAGTCCTTCCTGCAATCTTATGCCCCATCTGCACAAACTCTCTTTCCTGTGAATGGCAGTAGGACAACTGGCTACAGCAGGAGCCTCCCTCTTCTGTTTTGCCTGCAGTAAAAATAAAAGAACATCAAGCTCCTGCTGGACAGGTCCTGCTCCTTTGCTTCTATACATAGTGAAATAGGTGGTGTGTATATACCGTTGCTGGACTATAACGTTGGCCGCATGTGGTTAGATTCTGACGTTGATGTTTTTGGCTCAACTGGAAGTCTACCATGCACAAAACACAACCGAGAGGTTGAATGCATTACAAACATACATTACATACAACGTACATGGCAAAGGGAAATTTCCCAATAATGCTAAATTTAGTTGTCTATATTAGAAAATCAAGTTTCACATATGGAATTTAGTTCAAAGTTACAGGAGCTATCCACTACTTTAAAAGATAATCTTCATGAGCCCGGACAAGTGTAAAAAGTAAAAGAAACCCTGTGTACTCATCAACTGGACCTCCTCCGCACTCCTCTGTAGTGTGCTCCATGCTGGTTTTCTGGCACAAAGATCTGCAGGGGACATCCTATGACTGCGGCAGCCAATCAGCGGCCACCGATTAGCTGCAGCCTTCTAATTTTGTCTAAACAAGAAGAAAAATGTTTCTTTGTGGTCAGATAGAGTGTGAAGGCCACTTGCCGATTAAACAGCCCAGCCAGATCTTGAATTGGCAGAGGTCTCCTGTAATCACCAAGTGCAGAGGAGCGGCGCCAGTTCGGTAGAAGAATATCCAATATTTTTTGATAATTACAACACCCTGGTCCCATTAAAGGGAATCTGTCAGGTCAAAAATGCATATGTAACTGATATTTTCTAATTCCTCCCTCTAAGCTCTCTCTATTCATGTATTTCTATTATTTATACTTCTATCCAATCCTCTGTAAACTTCAAATAAAGTGATTCATTCTCTCAATCACAGTGAGTGATCCACTTAGTTATCTGCTGTCCACTCCCCATAAGATGAATGTTCATGTCACATATTCACATCACTGCACTACTCAGGATATCAGTAGGGGGGCTGTATCCTCTTTGCTCTCTGGGTTTGCAGCCAAACAAGAGGTCAAATACAACACGGAATCTGTCACAGCACAGCAGGATATCTGCTTAGAGAAACAAATGGAGTAGATACCTTATCAAGATTAATTAAGGCAGTAAGGCCAATGTGTGTCTCCAATTTCTCCTTCGGAAGCTCCTTATTGAAACTGAAACCTGACAAGTAGAGAAAGCAAAGTGAGGAGGGAGGAGAGAGCTGCTGAGAAGGAGTGCATAATAAATGAGACAGTTTAACACAGCCAGACTATTCCTCTGTGAATATAATGGACAGGACTAATGCAGGAGCTCCCTGCAGGATCTGAAAATGCTTATAGCAAGAGAACTTCCAACAGTACAGTAATGATTTCACATATTTTTAGAAGATCTGTCCAGGCAATATACAAGGGTAATATTAGTATCATACTGAAAAATGACCTGACAGTGTCCCTTTAAGGTTAACTTTTCCAACTCTGTCAGAGTCCCTCAAGGCTCTTTCTTGAGACCTGTACTCCTCTCCATCTAAACCTTTGACCTCAGACAATGCAAAGTACCATGGCTTGAAGTACCATCTAATTGAGGGTGGCCTCCCTAGTCCAGATGTCACCTCTTTGCTGTTCAGAATCTCGAAGTATCTATCACCCATATCCTTCTCCTCCTCCTATTGTTTCCTGAAGCTCAATGTGGACAAAACAGATATCATCATCTTTCCTTCTTCTCACCTATCTTCCCTACCTCATCTATTTATCACAATAAATAACATCATGTTCTCTATAGTATGTAAAGTCCGCTGCCTTGGAATAACCCTCAACTCTGCTTTGTCCTTCTAACTGCTCATCCAAGCTCTTGTCACCTCCTATCACCTAAAATTCAAAAATATTTTCATAATTTCCTTTCATCAACCCTCAACCTACTAAAATGACAGTGCTTTCCCTCATCATCTCCTGCATTGACTACTGCAACAACCTCCTTTATGGCCTCCCTGCTAACACTCTCGCATCTCTCCAGTCTGTCCTTAACTATGCTGCCCGACTAATCCACCTCTCTCCTCAATAATCCTCCACTTCTCCCCTCTGCAAATCCCAATTCACCAACACATCCAATTCAATCTAATAACACTGACCAAGAAAACTGTCCACAATCTAACTCACCCCATATCTACTGATATCTTCCAACACATAAGCTCTGGTCCTCCCCAGACCTCTTTCTCTCCTTCTCACTTCCTCACCAAATCACCTCCAAGACTTCTACCAAGTATCCCCCATTTTCTGGAATTCTGCACCCAACACGTCCGATTATCCACCATATTCGGAACTTTCAGGTGGAACTTGAAAACCTATCTCTTCAAGAAAGCTTACAGCCTGCACTAGCCCTCCTGCCCCTCACCACCACCGGAGGTGCTGAAACCACCCAACATACCGTCTCCTGTAGAACGTAACAGGGCCCACTCCCCTCTGTACCAGTCTATTACTATCAGTTTGTCCATTGTAATTTATATCTGTATTTTGTATGTAACCTCTTCTCATGTACAGGACCATGGGATTCATGGTGCTACAGAAATGCTTAATAATAAGTAGTGGAGAACCCCTTCTTTTCGATTGCCAACTATTAGCCCAAATAGAATTCGCCTCTAAGTGTGGAGGACTGGTCATTATTCCTTGGAAAAGGTTCAGTTAACTGTTCTAGCCTTCCATCTTCATCAGGGGTGGACCTACCGTGGTGCAGCTGGTTCAGCTGCACCAGGGCCCCGATCGGCTAGGGGGCCCCTCAAGCCTGCAGGGGGGCCCCCAGCCAACCCCCGTTACCCGATGTCAGAGGGGAGGAGGGTCAGGCAAGAGAAGCAGGAAGGCTTCCTGCTTCCCTTGCCTGATCCCGCCCCTCCTCTCTCTGCCCACTCGATGCGGCTCAGCAGGTAGCAGAGCCGCATCTCCAATAAGGGTCCCCCCCCCCGCACCTCACCGACGGCCGACAGCACCCCTTCCTCCCCCCTCACCATGACTGCACCAGGGCCAAGGCTCAAGGTCCTCCACTGATCTTCATATTCTGCCCAAGTCCAATTTGCTTGGTTTGCGCCCCCGACCGGGACCCCCAGTACATGCCCAGAAGCCTCCTTGACCTACACCCTTGCGGAGGCACCTAACGACGCAAATGCATTGTGCTGCACAGAGGCAACTAAAAGGTTACAGGCATCCGTAGCTTCACATAGAGAAGTAGTACAAAGTGTATAAAACACAATATAAGGATCGTCAAGAAATAAAACCATTTGGGGGTGAGGAGGGGGGGGGCTCTAAAATCTTTCGTGTAGCTCCACTATATCAATAGAGCGAGTGGGCTGAAAGCCTACTACAGGCAATAAGTGAATTACAAAACAAGTATTAACACGGAGTACAATGTGCCGCAGAATCCGCTCTGCCGCCTGGTGTACGAGTTCCTTTACAAGAGCTATATGGAGCTCGCTTCATTTACCTCCAGCTAAACCACCACGGGGGTGACGTGAGCCATCATAATGGGGTTTGTTTATCACATTCATCTTCAGCTATAATCGTGCAGTTACACATAACAATCGATTGCCGATTTGGAAACGGCGCCTGAGTTCTTCTGGTAAAGTGAGAAAAATGATCAGAAACGTCTATTCTCGGTAACTACTGTGCATGTCGGGAGCGGAATAACATCCATGGGCTGCCCAAACAGAGGCCAAGGCATATGGGGTATATCGGTCTGGACTCAGCTCACAGGTTATGTTTGGCACGTGTTTCTGTGCAACATATATGCAAGCAAAATCATGTGGATTTTGTTGTGGATTTTGTGCAAATTTCAGTTTTAAATTACAAAAGGGGAAATCTGTGCTGAATTTACATTAAATAATTCACATGCTGCAATATTTTACAATTTGTACAGCAGGTCAATTTTTGCACAGAAATATCATCTATGTAGCTGTTCCTGTACAACGCTGCAGGTATTGCACTTTAGAAAGTCCTGTACGACGCTAAAGATAGTCAACATTAGCAGGTCTGTACTATGCTGCGGATATTCCATGTTAGCAGTCCTGTACTTAGCTGTGATTATTCCACGTAAGCAGGTTCTGTACTATGCTGTGGATATTCCACATTAGCTGGTCATGTACAACGCTGCAGATATTGCAAGTTAGCAAGTCCTGTACTAAGCTGCGGATTGTCACGTTAGCAGGTCCTGTACTATGCTGCGATATTCCATGTTAGCATGTCCTGTATATGCTGTGGACATTCCATGTAGCAGGTCCTGTACTATGCTGCGGATATTCCCCATTTAGCAGGTCCTGTACTATGCTGCGGATATTCCATGTTAGCATGTCCTGTAATATGCTGTGGAATTCCATGTTAGCAGGTCCTGTACTATGCTGCGGATATTCCCATTTAGCAGGTCCTGTAACTATGCTGCGGATATTCCTGTTAGCAGGTCCTGTACTATGCTGCGGATATTCCTGTTAGCAGGTCCTTACTAGCTGCTGGAATTCCATGTTAGCAGGTCCTGTACTAGCTGGGATATTCCATGTTAGCAGGTCCTGTACTATGCTGCGGATATTCCATGTTAGCAGTCCTGTACTATGCTGTGGACATTCCATGTTAGCAGGTCCTGTACTATGCTGCGGATATTCCATGTTAGCAGGTCCTGTACTATGCTGCGGATATTCCATGTTAGCAGGTCCTGTACTATGCTGGGATATTCCATGTTAGCAGGTCCTGTACAGTGGGATATCCCTGTTAGCAGGTCCTTACTAGCTGCGGATATTCCATGTTAGCAGGTCCTGTACTATGCTGCGGATATTCCATGTTAGCAGGTCCTGTACTATGCTGGGATATTCCATGTTAGCAGGTCCTGTACTATGCTGCGGATATTCCATGTTACCAGGTCCTGTACTATGCTGCGGATATTCCATGTTAGCATGTCCTGTACTATGCTGTGGATATTCCATGTTAGCAGGTCCTGTACTATGCTGCGGATATTCCATGTTAGCAGGTCCTGTACTATGCTGCGGATATTCCATGTTAGCAGGTCCTGTAACTAGCTGCGGATTATGTACTGTTATCAGGTCCTGTACTATGCTGCTGATATTCCATGTTAGCAGGTCCTGTACTACACTGTGATATTCCATGTAAGCAGGTCCTGTACTATGCCGTGGATATTCCACTGTTAGCAAGGTCCTTACTATGCTGCGGATATTACATGTTAGCAGGTCCTCTACTATGCTGCGGATATTACATGTTAGCAGGTCCTCTACTATGCTTGGATATTCCTCGTTAGCAGGTCCTCGACTACGCTGCGGATATTCCATGTTAGCAGGTCCTTACTATGCTGCGGATATTACTATGTTAGCAGATCCTGTACTACACTGCAGATATTCTCTGTTAGCAGATCTGTACTCACTGTAGGATATTCTTGTTAGCAGAACCTTTACTACGCTGCGGATATGCTGTGTTAGAGGTCCTATACTATGCTGCAGATATTCCACATTAGCAGATCCTATACTATGCTGCAGATATTCCCGTAGCAGGTCCTGCTAGGGTGACTGGATTGAGAAATGATGGAATTTTAAGTCCAGTGGAGAAGCCTGATGATGAGGATGATTCACAGCCAAAGGGGTTGGATAGTTGACCAGAATGGATGATGATCTCAATGCTGTGCTATATGTGAGGATCCTACAAGATGAGTTACTTCATACACTTGAGTACTATGGGTATGAAAAGGACGACAGTGTCCAGTAGGACAACCCAAGCATACGGCGAGATTAGAGAATAAATAATTCAATGACAATGAGGTACAGGAGCTGGATTGTCCCCACAGTCCCCAGACCTCAACCCAATACAACACTTGTGGGTAGAGGTGAAGAATAAGCAGTGACATCCCCAAGTGAGGCGACCGGTGTGACCAACATTGGGAATGTAGAGAAGAAACTTGGAAGCAGATTTCGGTGGAGACATGCTTGAATCTGATAGAGAGCTGCCCAGAAGGATCAGGCAGTGCTTAAAACCAAAGGGGGATTTAAAAAATGCTAACAAAATAATAAAAATATAAATTTTAATTTTTAGGAGCAAAACAGTGACAATGCAGGGACATGACAAGGATCTGCAAAAGTCACATTTATGTAAGAGATAACCAAGATGATTGTCTATAAAATGAAGGTAGTCTCACTCAAAGCTGTAGAGGATGGTGAGATATGGAGCCTAAAAGTCAAAAGGTCAAAACATTGTTACCCTTTTGCTCGCGGCGTATTTCACCCTTAGAAATGAAATATGAATCAAATTTGCAATACAATCAGCAACAAAATCTGCATGCAATAGGAGGGGATTTTGCTACAGATAAGCTGGAGAAATGCTATGGAGGAATCTGCAATTGTGGTCATCCTTAGAGTCTACTCATGATGCATTTGTCATAGTGAGGAGGATGAACGGACATATGTCACCAGCTGATATCATCAATCTACGCTACTGAGCTTTCCATGCAAAAAAATATATATTTATATTTTTACAAGATAACCTTTATTTTATGAATAGTACCCCAAAGGATACATTTGTTGAATGTGCGGGAGGCTTTCCACAGTGTGAATACTCATAGTCTAATGGAGAGAAGATCCCTGCATAGAAATCTCCTTTCTAAAGAAAATACACATAAGAGAGTAAAAATCAACAATTCCACCTTCACACACAATCTAGATGGGAAACGGCATCATGTTACCAAGCAGAAGTCGGAGGAATTTTAGGTTGCCATTGGGCATGAGCAACATGAACGTCATCGTTCCATTAATATCCATTCTGCCCATTCCGAGATAGGAGGAATTGTTTGATGGGGTCTTCATACTGGCCATTGTACCTGTGTATTGTGTTGTCGGTCTTGATTTTCTTCCAATTAATTTTCGTCAACACTACAAAAACATCTCGTCTGGGAAAGAAGATTCCAAGGCACCAGCCAATCACAGCCAATATCTCAAGTTCTTTCACCAGAAATGAGCAGCGGCATTTGCCCATGATGGTCAACCATCAAGATCCTTGTTCGGGCTAGATATTTCTCACATTTTGGCTAATAGTGGGGTGTCTGGATCAGACCATGTCTATATTCTCGAAAATGCAAATAAAGTCTGTGGAGCCTCGTTTAGGAGTGTCAACACAGGACTAGCCAGATATCTCTCCAGGGAAGGATCTAGCCATGGGATGGCTCTTTGAGGAGACCCCATAACCACCATATTAAGTGGCCCTTTGACTCAATATCCAACTCTTTACGAGCTTATATATATGACAAGGGAAACCAAGGCCAGGTATCCATCCACAGACAGCTGTTTCGGGTGTTGCCCCTCGTCAGCGTGGAGAAGGATTCTGACTAGGTGGGAGCAGGGTGGACCTACTGTGGGGCAGCTGCACCAGGGCCCTGACCGGCTAGGGGGCCACTGAAGCCTGCAGGGGGCCCCCAGCCGACCCCCATGACTCTGTGCCAGAGGAGAGGGGGTTATTCGAGGGAAGCCTCCTGCTTCCCCTGGCTGAGCCCGCCCCTCCCCCCCTCCGGTCCTCACCGTCGGCTGCTGCCTGCACCAGGGCCCCCCGGTCGCAAGGTCCGCCACTGGGTGGGAGCAAGGCCAGGTAGACCAACAACACTAAGCCATCACTGATCTTCAGGAGACCAGTCCAAGAATACACTGCGGTTAGCTGGCTAAAGCGCTCAACACAGTGAATTCCCAGGGGGGAATGCGCCTAGGAATTCACTGTGTTGAGCGCTTTAGCCGGCTGACCGCAGTGTTTCTTGGATGGTCTCCCTGAGATCAGTGATCGCTTCGTGTTATATTCTCAAAAATGTCTTAAGACAATATCTTAGGTGCAATACTGTTTAATGTTATTCGGTAGAGTATTTATGAAATAGTTGGATATTGGTCTTTTCTCCGACACTTCTCTACTCGCAGTCTCCAGGGTTTGTAGAAGATCGGAATGATAGTCATCCTATTTCCAGGTCCATCTTGATTATTTCTTATCAGCCACAGTTCATCTTGCTCTCTTTCCCCAATCAGTTGGCCTTCCACCTCGACAGCTCTTCTAGCGGCAGAGAGGTGGAAGAGCATTACTCTTTAGCGGGTTGTAGATCATCATTTTGGCAGTCTCTCTGGAGGCAGCCACCGAGGAACTTCCCTGTCCTTCGCTGAGCTAGAGTATTTTCATTTCCATTAACCGTACGTGGGTAAGTGGATTCTAACCAGGCTCATCATTGACATGCCAGAATCCATAGCGCCTATCGGCTCTCCACATGATGAAAGGCAATGGAGTTCCTGGAAGAACGAGACTGCAGATAGGCACTGCAGATTCCCCTTTATCCTTAACATAAACGAGGCACTTCTCATTAAGTAAGAATTCCCTTTATTTGATCGGAATCTCGGGAGCTGCACTGGGAAGGTACTTGTGAGCAATTTCTGATTCGGCGAGGCCGCGTGTCATGGAAAACTCTGATTTCAAGCAGCTCTCGCGGCTGCTGATAAAAGCATAAGCTGAAAAATTATAGATGAATCTGATGGTTTAAAAATAACGTAGTGACATGAGAAGAAGCAGCAGGGAAAAGGAAGAGCAGAGCTTTATCCACTTAATGGTTCATAGGGCGTAGAAAATAGACTGAAAGATCTAAACAGAATTCAATTATTTGTGAGAATTTATTGGTCAGATTGGATCTGAGTCCAACAAACCTATATATTCCTTCTACTTCTCCTCTATAACAAAAAAAGGAAATTTGGGCAAATTAGTGATCAAATCTGAAACTCTTTCTCTATACTGTGCTGTCCACAGTCTGAACTTACAGCCGAATCCTGGGTTCCTAGGCTGAAGTCCTGTAGAATATGATGCAGTTCTGTGACCCTCCTGCAATAACCGAAGCTCCTAGGCTGAGATCATGTAGAATATGAAGACCATGGTGACTGGAGCAAGTCTTTTTTTTATACTCCTAGCCATCACCAATTCTGTAAGAACCTATTGTGTTCTTACAAGATTGGTGGGATAAGACTGTTCTCTCATTGTTAAGCAGTTCAATACGACTACATAATTTTCTTCTGATTGGTGTAATCAGAAGGGCTGAGGAAATCCACATTTTAGACAGTGGGGCTCTGATCAGTCTAGCAAGGAATAATGACTTACTCCTCATAAGTTTACAAACAAACGTACAATACGCCCGGCCTAATTAAGAACAGTTAAGTCCCAACACACGTGGTCAACTGCTGTGTCATCAAAATTGGGTGTACAATCTTCCTCCAGAACCTTAGTATGTTGGCTCAGTATAGCAGAAGAAGACAGGAGCTCCAGTGTCACAAAAACAGGGGCTCCAAGTGCTCTGTATGAATAGCTTGGTGGTTTGTTTTAGGTTTTCTTTTTTGATGAAGAGTACTTTGCTTCTAAGACCTTTTGCCACACATACAGTATATGTTAGCTCTAGGGGATACCAAATATATGTTCTATGAAAGCTAAGCTCCCTAGAAGACAATCTCTTTGAAAAGACCTTTTCCAGACCAGGTTACTTGTGATAGACTTTCACAAATTGCACTGTTTGTATATAGAAAAACTTCATCACTCGTCATTAGACATCTTGTAACCTGCATTTCTCAACAATTTCTTTCTCTCTACTTTTCAGTTGTTTCTGAGCTAGTAAGTGGAGACTAGCTATTCGGAGGTCTATTATATACAACAAAGACAGTGTCACAATTGTTCTGTGCAGTGTGTCTTAGACACAATAAGATTTATTGCTGTGTTTGGTATCGTGAGCTGAGCTGTCAGTAGTTGATTGACAATACAATCCTCCAGTCTGGTTCTGGGAGGTGCTGAGTTGCTAAGGTGTGCCATTTTCCCAGTGATTGCTCTGCTACTTTACTGAGCAACCTCTCCCAGAATCCTACCAGTCGTGCATTCTAAGTGAAGTACTGTTGGCCTAAACTCCAGTGTTTGTCTTGTCCTGAACTGTGCTATCTTACACAAAGTGTTGCTTGATTTCTGTTTTGTCTGCTTCCTATACATGTTGCGACCTCCTAGTATTTTGACCTCTGGACTGTAACCTGAATATGCCTCTGTTGACTCCTTGAATCCTCTTCAAGCTTTCCTGGAAACCTAACCCTAGACTGTTGCATAACTACATCTCTATCTACTCCCTGAAAAATATGAGCTCTCCTTGTACCTGACACAGGATTACCTAATTTAACCCTAGACTGTTGCATTACTACATCTCTGTCTACTCCCTGAATGCTACGAGCTCTCCTGGTACCTGAGCCTGGATTGCCTGACTTCCCTGCAGTCTATACTTCTGTAAGCAGTGACTGTGTCACTCCCTATTAGCAATGTCTAGCGTGACATTCACCCTAGCTATTAGTTGTGACTAGCATCACTATCAGGATATTCTGCTCTCCTTTCTCCATGTAGTACGGTATGTGTACAAACGCAGCAGTAGAAGCAGCATGGAGGACATTATAGCGCAATACTGAGCAGTGTAAATGTGAATTCAGCTCAAGCATAATATAGAACACTCAGTATCTCTTCTTTTCTAGTTCATGTCCCTTCTCCATAGACTTTAATAGGGAGCTGTAACATGATCCCTCAGTGAGCTGGCAATCTGTTTCATTTTGACGAAGTCAGATTTTATCTATTTTTGCAGATTGACTGATGAGTTTAGGGGGCGGGGGCACAGAAAGAAGCATTTTCTCTGATAAGACATATTAGAAAGTTGTATTTTTCTGCTTGTACTATTGGTTTATGCGACCTTTATGGAAACAACAATGACCAGATAAAAAGGATTCTCCTGTGTCCCTGCCCTGATCAGATCTGGGTTTACACCGCTTCTGAGCGCTGACACCCAAACCAAGACGCACACACGGAGAAACAAAACCGCTGGTCAGAAACGCCTTATGTTGGCTTGTATGTTCAGAATGGCAAACATGTAAATACGAGTCAATCATGGAACAAAGAAAAAAGTGACCGATGCGAAGAGCTTACAATCATAAAGGATTAGGCAGGAAATGGGCAGAGAAGTCATTCCTTCTTTTTATCTTTGCGCGTTCGGAGGTTTAATAGACGTCTGTTATTGGTTTCGCCATATACAAGGGAGCGCGTGTGTGTACGCCAAGATACAGCACAAATATATGCTAAACATTATAAGCTTCTTACAATACCGTAACCGAACGTATTAATCTTTATGCACTGTATACTTCAAAGCCTGTCTGTCATGGATCATGGCTCTTGTTTTCAGTGGGAATTGTGTAAGGCATTTCGCTAGAATTGTCTGCTTAATACAGGCCATGCTGTACACAGACAGAAGCTGAATCCAGGGCTTGGAAGGAGAAGGACCGACTCTGTGTCTAGGTGATAGAGTATTAATGGCTGTGTAGTCGAGACCAAGGTTTGTGTCACAGGGTGGGATAGTGGATAGGGAATCAGGAGATAAGATGGGCAAGGCGTTCAATGGAGCTAGTCTGACCCTTAGACTGGGGTTCCCTAAGTCACCCAGTTCCCAGAGGTACCCCAGATGGCGGGGAGGTCTGGGTCGCCACACTAGCCCTTCACTCCTGATTAGCCCTAGGCTAAGAACCCCTGCCTCCACCCATGGACCAGGAAAAGCCAACTACTCCAATAAAAGTGCCAGCAAACACATCTGCACAGCACGGGTCAAAGAAGAGAAATTAACTCTTTCTGGAACTCTCTGTGGAGGGAAGTGGAACTACTTCTAGGCTGAGGGAGTGGAGATCAGAATGCTAAGACACTCCTCCATCTGCAGAGCCGCAGCACACAGCAAGACTAAAGGAAAAAACTCAGTTTAAACACAGCAACAGCACTCACGGACTGTAAAGCAGTCAAAACATGACAGCTTGGACCCACTTTCTGAACAGGTCTGGTATGGATCTTAACAGCTATCGAAGGTTTAGGGGTTATACAATTTTGTTGGACTTAAAGGGGATGTCCACCCCTGAAAACTATTTTAAAATCTATGTCTAAAATTCAGTTCCTTATATTTCTTTTAATATATCTTTATATCAGTTGGAGCACAGTTATTCTGATACCAAGCTCCAAATCCCCTTCATAGACATAAGACTGTAAATCCTGCCTGGTTGCTGTCACCACTAGAGGGAGCTAAATTAGCTAATTTATGATGCTCTTTAAGCTATGGATAGAAAATTGGAACAATATGATTTTGTGATATTCTGATGGGGGTTGTTTATGCCATATGCTTCTATATGTGACCACCCAGTAGTTTTGATGTGGATTTCAGCCCATGGGAGTATTTAAGCCAAACCTCTAACAGCCGACTATGGCAGGCTAAAGACACCAGGCCAGCCGACTATGGCAGGCGCAAACACCACCCAGCCATCCAGGCAAGTACAGTTGGCAGAGATGGCTTAGTATGCAACTGGCCCGTTCCAATGACGTCTATGAGAGCTACGATGCAAAGTCCAGGACTTGAAAAAAGAGACCACGTGGATGTATAACTGCCTCCCCCAGTTATTTTTACTGCAAAAAATGAACAAACGAAAAAAGGCTAGCCCTGTTGTTTTTAGAGTGGGTTCCTAGAGACGAGCAGTGCATACACAACACATATACAGTATAGGGTGAATGTCATAGATGTAACAGGAAAAATATTTTGGTACAGTGTAGGCCCTTAGGTAATTAAAAAATGCCTAAAAAGACATTGATTTTAAAAGACAGAGCAATTGACCAAGTGTGAGAGAACATGACAGCAAGTAAGAGAGAACATGAGAGCAAGTAGGAGAGAACATGAAAATGCAAAGAGAAGGAACAAGCAAGAGAGCAAGCAAGAGAGAAGGAGCAAGCAAAAGAGGAGGTAGCAAAGAGAAGAAACAAGCAAGAGAAGGAGCAAGAGAGAGAAGAAACAAGCAAGAGAGAGAAGACACAAGCAAGAAGAGAGAAGGAACAAGCAAGAAAGAGAAGGAACAAGCAAGAAAGAGAAGGAACAACAAAAGAGAGAAGAAACAAGCAAGAGAGAAGGAACAACAAAAGAGAGAGGAAACAACGAGAGAGAAGACACACGCAAGAGAGAGAAGACACAAGCAAGAGAAGAGAAGAACAAGCAAGAAAGAGAAGGAACAAGCAAGAAAGAGAAGGAACAACAAAAGAGAGAAGAAAACAAGCAAGAGAGAAGGAACAACAAAAGAGAAGAAACAAACGAGAGAGAAGACACACGCAAGAGAGAGAAGACACAGCAAGAGAGAGAAGAACAAGCAAGAAAGAGAAGGAACAAGCAAGAAAGAGAAGGAACAACAAAAGAGAGAAGAAACAAACGAGAGAGAAGACACACGCAAGAGAGAGGAGACACAAGCAAGAGAGAAGACACATCGCAAGAGAGAGGAGACACAAGCAAGAGAGAGAAGGAACAAGCAAGAAGAGAAGGAACAAGCAAGAAAGAGAAGAACAAGCAAGAGAGAGAAGAAACAAACGAGAGAGAAGACACACGCAAGAGAGAGGAGACACAAGCAAGAGAGATAAGACACAAGCAGTGAGAGAAGAAACAAGCAAGAGAGAGAAGACACAGGCAAGAGAGAAGGAACAACAAGAGAGAAGAAACAAACAAGAGAGGACACAAGTAAGAGAGAGAAGACACAAGTAAGAGAGAGAAACACAAGCAAGAAAGAGAAGAAACAAGAAAGAGAGAGAAGGAACAACAAAAGAGAGAAGAAACAAGCAAGAGAGAAGGAACAACAAAAGAGAGAAGAAACAAACGAGAGAGAAGACACACGCAAGAGAGAGAAGACACACGCAAGAGACAGAAGACACAAGCAAGAAAGAGAAGACACAAGCAAGAAAGAGAAGAAACAAGCAAGAGAGAGAAGACACAAACAAGAGAGTTGACACAGCAAGAGAGAGAAGGAACAAGCAATAAAAGATAGAAGCAAGAGAGAGAAGAAAAAAACAAGAGAGAGAAGAAACAAACGATAGAAGGAACAAGGAACAGAGAGAAAAACAAGCAAGAGAGAGGAGGAACAAGCAAGACATAGAAAAACCAGCAAGAGAGAGAAGAAACCAGTAAGAAAGAGAAGAACAAGCAAGAGAGAAGAAACAGCAAGAGAGAGAAGGAACAAGCAAGAGACAGAGAAGAAACAAGCAAGAGAGAGAGAAGGAACAACAAAAGAGAAGAAACAAGCAAGAGAGAAGGAACAACAAAAGAGAGAAGAAACAGCAAGAGAAGGAGCAAAAAAGAGAGCAGGTCAAACAGAGAGGAGCAAGAGAGAGAAGGAACAAGCAAGAGATGGAAGAAAAAAGTAAAAGAGGGAAGGGAAAAGGAAGAGAGCGATAGCAAGCAATGGTACACTGTGGAATAAGTAAGGCTGCGTTCACACATTGCGCATTTTTGAGCACTTTTTTGCATGCACTTTTCTAAATACACAATGTGCTTTTTGTCTGCTGGGAAAGTAGTGAATGGAAATTCACTTTGCCGTGCAGACAGTGCGTAAAATATGCAGCGCTTTTATAGGAAAAAACACGGGTGTAAAAAGAATGACCATGTCAATTCTTTACGCAGCAACGCCCACGCTGCTGCATCTGATGTCACAGAGGAGAGGAAGAATCCTGGTTCCTCCTCCCCTCTGTGACATGTGTGACCGCCCCCATTAGATCTCGCAGTGTATTAATATATACTGCAAAATCAAAGTTAAATAAAGGCAAATGTATGAAAAATAATAAAGAATGAAATACTTACCCTCCGACGGGTGTTAGGGAGCCACCACAGGAATTGACCTGCTAGGACCTGTCGTGATGTCAGTGTGACATTCCGGGTGCCGATTGGCCACTCGCGGTCATGTGAAATGAGCGAGCGGCCAATCAGTGCCCAGAAGTCACTCTGACATCACGACAGGTCCTGTTGTTCTGGTTCCTGCCTGTCTCTACGTGCCGGATCGCACCAACAGCCGCCGGAGGGTAAGTATTTCATTCTTTTTTATTTTACATACATTTGCCTTTATTTTATTTAGATTTTTGGTCTGTTTTTGCTCATCAGTATTTGTAGCCAATACCAGCAGTGTGTGATACATTCAGAAGTGGTGATGTGTTTCTATTATATTCCTGTTTTTTTGCCACAAAAACTGACCATAGAAAATGGGTGATGGAGGTCCCTGAAGTCCTCCAAGAGATGGATGCCCTGGGCCATGTGCACCCCAAAAATGATCAGTCCCTGATATCCATCTTTTTGAATATAAGCGGTGATTGAGATTTACTTGTCTCTTTCCAGCAGGGACTCTCCGGATGACAGGCAGGAATACATCAAGCTATGAGATCGGGGAGGTGGCACTACACCCACTCGCTCGAAAGTGATACAACTGCCAACAAGCTTTGTGGTATAAATATAAGAGTCATTTTGTACACACGCCGGCGTCCTCCCCCGGGGTTTGCATTAATAGAGGCTGTTTAAAATATTAGTTTATTGAACTTGTGCCTACTGAGCAGAAATGGAGCCTTGTAGCCGGGGGCTGTGATTTCACTCTTGCAGAGCTGGCATGGGCTATGTGGGCATGACAGGTCCGTGCCTCTGGGTGATGGGAGACGGCCTCGGGGACGGCACAGTCTGCTCCTTTCAATCACTCCAGATTTTAAGTATTGTTTGCAGAAAACAGGATGAGAGGTAGAAAGAGGCTCTGCGACATCAATCTACAGTGATCGCCCCGAGGAGAAACACAAATACACATCAGGTCCTCAACGTACAATCCGCTTGACATAAGGTCCTCCACGCACAATCCACCTGACATCAGGTCCTCCGCGTACAATCCGCCTGACATCAGGTCCTCCGTGCACAATCCACCTGACATCAGGTCCTCTGCGCACAATCCGCCTGACATCAGGTCCTCCGCGCACAATCCACCTGACATCAGGTCCTCTGCGCACAATCCACCTGACATCAGGTCCTCTGCGCACAATCCGCCTGACATCAGGTCCTCCGCGCACAATCCACCTGACATCAGGTCCTCCGTGCACAATTCGCCTGACATCAGGTCCTCTATGCACAATCCACCTGACATCAGGTCCTCAACAAACAATCAACCTGACATCAGGTCCTCCGCGCACAATCCGCCTGACATCAGATCCTCCACGCACAATCCACCTGACATCAGGTCCTCAACGTACAATTCGCCTGACATCAGATCCTCCACGCACAATCCACCTGACATCAGGTCCTCTGCGCACAATCCACCTGACATCAGGTCCTCTGCGCACAATCCGCCTGACATCAGGTCCTCCGCGCACAATCCACCTGACATCAGGTCCTCCGTGCACAATTCGCCTGACATCAGGTCCTCTATGCACAATCCACCTGACATCAGGTCCTCAACAAACAATCAACCTGACATCAGGTCCTCCGCGCACAATCCGCCTGACATCAGATCCTCCACGCACAATCCACCTGACATCAGGTCCTCAACGTACAATTCGCCTGACATCAGATCCTCCACGCACAATCCACCTGACATCAGGTCCTCCGCACACAATCCACTTGACATCAGATCCTCCGTGCACAATCCGCCTGACATCAAGTCCTCTGTGCACAATCCGCCTGACATCAGGTCCTCCACGCACAATCCACCTGACATCAGGCCCTCAACACACAATACTCCTGACATCAGGTCCTCCATGCGCAATCCATCTGACATCAGGTCCTCAACGTACAATCCGCCTGACATCAGGTCCTCCACGCACAATCCGCCTGACATCAGATCCTCTGCGCACAATCCGCCTGACATCAGGTCCTCCACGCACAATCCGCCTGACATCAGATCCTCAACGTACAATCCGCCTGACATCAGGTCCTCCACGCACAATCCACCCGACATCAGGTCCTCCGCACACAATTCGCCTGACATCAGGTCCTCCACACACAATCCGCCTGACATCAGGTCCTCCGCGACCATTCCACCTGACATCAGGTCCTCCATGCACAATCCACCTGACATCAGGTCCTCAACGCACAATCCGCCTGACATCAGGCCCTCCACGCACAATCCTCCTGACATCAGGACCTTCGCGCATAATCCGCCTGACATCAGGTCCCCCGTGCACAATCCACCTGACATCAGGTCCCCCGCGCACAATCTGCCTGACATCAGATCCTCAACATACAATCCGCCTGACATCAGGTCCTCCACGCACAATCCACCTGACATCAGGTCCTCAACGTACAATCCGCCTGACATCAGGTCCTCCACGCACAATCCACCCGACATCAGGTCCTCCGCACACAATTCGCCTGACATCAGGTCCTCCACACACAATCCGCCTGACATCAGGTCCTCCGCGACCATTCCACCTGACATCAGGTCCTCCATGCACAATCCACCTGACATCAGGTCCTCAACGCACAATCCGCCTGACATCAGGCCCTCCACGCACAATCCTCCTGACATCAGGACCTTCGCGCATAATCCGCCTGACATCAGGTCCCCCGTGCACAATCCACCTGACATCAGGTCCTCCGCGCACAATCCACCTGACATCAGGTCCTCCGTGCACAATTCGCCTGACATCAGGTCCTCCATGCGCAATCCATCTGACATCAGGTCCTCAACGTACAATCCGCCTGACATCAGGTCCTCCACGCACAATCCGCCTGACATCAGATCCTCTGCGCACAATCCGCCTGACATCAGGTCCTCCACGCACAATCCGCCTGACATCAGATCCTCAACGTACAATCCGCCTGACATCAGGTCCTCCACGCACAATCCACCCGACATCAGGTCCTCCGCACACAATTCGCCTGACATCAGGTCCTCCACACACAATCCGCCTGACATCAGGTCCTCCGCGACCATTCCACCTGACATCAGGTCCTCCATGCACAATCCGTCTGACATCAGGTTCTCAACGTACAATCCGCCTGACATTAGATCCTTCACGCACAATCCACCTGACATCAGGTCATCAACGCACAATCCGCCTGACATCAGATCCTCCACGCACAATCCACCTTACGTAAGGTCCTCTGTGCACAATCTGCCTGACATCAGGTCCTCCGTGCACAATCTGCCTGACATCAGGTCCTCCACACACAATCCGCCTGACATCAGGTCCTCAACGCACAATCCTCCTCACATCAGGTCCTCAACGCACAATCCGCCTGACATCAGGTCCTCCACGCACAATCCACTTGACATCAGATCCTCCACGCACAATTCGCCTGACATCAGATCCTCCACGCACAATTCGCCTGACATCACGTCCTCCGCGCACAATCCACCTGACATCAAGTCCTCAACACACAATACTCCTGACATCAGGTCCTCCGTGCACAATCCACCTGACATCAGGTCCAACGGTAAAAGTAACATGTTTGGCATCTATGAACTCGTACCAACCCGAGGCAGTGTTACCATATAGTACTGACCCGAGGCATCATACCGACACCTCAGTGTTACCATATAGTACTGACCCCAGACATCATACCGACATGTCAGTGTTACCATATAGTACTGACCTGAGACATCACACCGACACGTCAGTGCTACCATATAGTACTGACCCGAGGCATCATACTGACACCTCAGTGTTACCATATAGCACTGACCCGAGACATCATACCGACACGTCAGTGCTACCATATAGCACTGACCCGAGACATCATACCGACACGTCAGTGCTACCATACAGTACTGACCCGAGACATCATACCGACACATCAGTGTTACCATATAGTACTGACCCGAGACATCATACCGACACCTCAGTGTTACCATATAGTACTGACCCGAAACATCATACCGACACCTCAGTGTTACCATATAGTACTGACCCGAGGCATCATACCGACACATCAGTGTTACCATATAGTACTGACCCCAGACATCATACCGACACCTCAGTGTTACCATATAGTACTGACCCCAGACATCATACCGACACCTCAGTGTTACCATATAGTACTGACCCCAGACATCATACCGACACCTCGGTGTTACCATATAGTACTGACCCCAGACATCATACCGACACCTCGGTGTTACCATATAGTACTGACCCGAGACATCATACCGACACCTCAGTGTTACCATATAGTGAACATGACAACCAAAAAAACAAACGTGTATTTGCATTTTTTTTTTATTTCACCGCACTTGGAAATCTTGAATTTTTTTCCCATTCTCCTTTACACTATATGGTAAAATAAATGATGTCACTCAAAAGTACAACTCGTCCTGCAAAAAAACAAGTCCTCATATGTCTATACTCTCTTGGAAGAAGGGGAGCAAAAAAACAGAAAATTTCCCTGGTGTAAAGGGGTTAACTTACTATGTATGGGGCACTGTAGGGCATCATGCAGCATTTTACTGCTTGGGGAGGCATCATATTGTATGGGGACTATAGATGACCAGGTGTCACAGGGATTAAAGGCGAGCAAATCAAACACTCCCTCACTTTTCCACCAATCTGCATTATGTTTATCACATTTTTTATACTAATTAATGAGGATTTTAATTGTCAGCATAGAGACCATTCATTCTCCACCTCATTATAAAGATGGGCTCCTAGGAATGGCGGCTCCCCGTGTACTCATCATCGATAGGATTACTCTCCGGATATCGTTTTGCTTTATTAATACAAACAAATTTATGACCCGAAGGAAACACAAACTGTTCTGAAGTGTGTAAACGTCCCGCGGGGAGCGGGGAGCCCGTAACCTCGGTTATTAAGAGTTTTCTTTGTATGGGACATGAAGATGTGGACGATCTATAGGAGAATCACACCATGGATTCAGCCGCCTCCGAGCATTGATATTTCCGCTCGATTCTGGAGGTCGCGGCTCTGGGATTCAGGCAAAATTGATCTGCAGAAATTCCGTTAAAAAGAACGAAATAGTCTGAACCTAAAGAAATGTTATAAAAAAAGAAATCTATAAATTTGTACAAAATTGTACTAAAAGTAATAAACTAATATGCAAAATTACAAGAGTGAAACTCTTATTCTATATCCGGAGCTGATATTCTTCCAAAACACTTGCATCAACGACGTCATATCATATCTGTCTTATACCGTCCGTCAGGGTCCTGGGGAGCCGCGTGTCACATGTTTAGTTTGGATGCTGCTGTATGTGTTGTTTTCCTTTAAGGGCTGCATGAGGTATTGGTGTGAAGGTCTTTGCCTCCTGTGTTGTGCTCTAGAGCTGCACTCACTATTATGTTTAGCTGCTGGTTGAGGGGTTGATGTGTGACTCACTGGGAATCCCCTCCCCCTGGCTTTAAATAGCTTTCCCTCTCCTGTTAGACGCCGCTGATAGAGTTAGTTGGCTCTTGGTCATTGTGCTGAGAAGATGTCTTGCTGCTGTGCTGAAGCCTCTCCTGGAGTTCTATTGCCGTGGGTGAAGCTGTGATCCCCGACCTGTGGGTGGAGGTAGGGGGCCCTCAGCCTAGGGCTAATCAGGAGCTTAGGGTAAAGGGTGGCAGCTCGGAACTCCTCACCATCAGAGGTACCTCCAAGATCAGGGCGAGCCAGGGACCCCGGCATCAGGGTCAGATTAGGCTCTTCTGACCCCCTTTGCCCATCACACCATCAAGTTATTTGATTCGTTCACCTCCCAAGCCTGACACCACGGTGCAGATGTGAACAAGGTCTTAAGAGCCGTTACACACAACGATATCGTGAACGATTTCGTTGCAACGTTACAGCGATATTGAAACTACATCGTTGTGTGTGACACGTATTAACGATCAACGATAAGTCGTTGATCGTAGATTTATAGCCAGCACCATAAATCTATCATTGGTCTCCTGTTGGAAGGCCAGCATCGCTGTGTGTGACAGCGGGAGACCAACGATGAACGAGCTCCCAGCGCTGCACAGCACACGCTGGGAGCAGGTAACAAGGGTAAACATCGGGTAACTAAGCGCCGTGCTCAGCTTAGTTACCCAATGTTTACCCTGGTTACCAGTGTTCTCGCTGGTCCTGATCGCTGGTGAGTCTGCCTATGTGACAGCTCACCAGCGATCAGTTCACAATGTGGCAGCGATCCACATGGTTGGTTGGATCGCTGCCACATCGCAGCGTGTAACGGGCTCTTTAGTGTAGGGTTGCAATGTTGGAGACATGATGGTACTCCCATTGGAATTGTGTTCTATAACAGTGTGATATGTATTGTTGATAATGTGTTTCTGTGAAATACAGTGTGGGCCATTTATATGGATGCACCTAAATACAATGGGAATGGTTGGTGATATCAACTTCCTGTTTGTGGCACATTAGTATATGGGAGGGGGGAAACTTTTCCAGATGGGTGGTGACAATTTTGAAGGTGACTATTTCGGATCCAACTTTATTTTTTTCAATGGGAAGAGGGTCATGTGACAAATCAACGTATTGAGAATTTCATAAGAAAAACAAGGTTGTGCTTAATTTTAACGTAACTTTATTCTTTCATGAGTAATGTACAAGTTTATGACCACTTATAAAATGTGTTAAAAGTGTTGCCCATTGTGTTGGATTGTCAATGCAACCCTCTTGACACAGATAGCAACACCCTATAGGTGTATCAACTGCGCAGTACTGGAAATGACTCGTTCGGCATCATACCCAAAACTGTACAGAGGGCTCCGAGGCAGGCTGGGGGCCCGCATTGAAATTACAATATAAAGACTCTTGGAGGCAGCGAAAGGGAGCTAAAGAGGACGTCCAGGGGGACTAATAATGGTAGCCCTCGATTCATTATCATAGGAGGCAGTAAGTAATAAAAAGCTTTTAAACACATTCACACCACACATTTAGGAGAAAGAGGGATAGTTAGAATAGTAATAGGAAGGTGCAGGGACAGGTAGTGATAGCCTGGGGTGGTTTAACTAGGTGAAAGATTCACTTTAACTTCCATTATATTTGGGTATTCGAGTGTCACCTACTTGAGCATCCATCTACACGTTTCGCGTACGGAGCACCAAAGCATAGTAGTGCTCACTCATTACTATACTTCAGCTATAGACAAAGATTTAATTAGCAGATATCTGAAGTCTAGTAATGAGCGAGCACTACCATGTGTTCCCCATTGACTTCCATTATATCCATACTCGAGTCGCACCCATCTTAATATCTAACCACTCTTTTTGAGTTTTGAGCACCCAAGCATGGCAGTCAGCACAAGACTTCGGATTTCTGCAAGTTTTCTCTTCGTCATTAGCTGAATGCTAGTGATGAGTGAGCACTACCATGCTCGGGGCTCGGCACTTCGAAAAGAGTGTTTGGATGTTCAGATGGATGCGACAAGTACCAAGTATATTGGAAGGAAATCGGGAACTTGAGCAGGGTTGTGCACGCTCATGACTAGACTTCGGATATCTGCAAGTTTACTCTTTGTCAATAACGGAAATCTAGTAATGAGCAAGTGCTACCATGCTTGGGTGCTCGGTACTCTAAGGGTACCTTTACACACGGCTACATTTGTAGCTTGTCACCAGGTAACTTACTGGTTGCAGTGAAAATCATGGATACATGGTTCTATCTTGTTGCTGTGTACAAATGGAATCATGTATCCATGATTTCACTGCAACCAGTAAGTTACCTGGTGACAAGCTACAAATGTAGCCGTGTGTAAAGGTACCCTAAGTGATCATTTGGCACTCCTATGGCTGCTACTCAGGAATCAAGTATAGTGTAAGTCAATGGAATGATCTTCCAGAAAAATGCTCGCATTTCCCATTGACTTTCATTATACTCGGTACTGGAGTTGCGCGCATCTTAGCTTGTTTTGAGTACTGAGCACCCGAGCATGGTAGTGCTCACTCATCACTAGATCGGCTATGGACGAAGAAAAAACTTGCAGAAATGCAAAGTCTAGTGATGACTACCATGCTCGAGTGTTCGGTGCTGGAAACGATCAGTTGGATGCTTACATGGGTGCAACTTGAGTCACTAGACTTGAGCTATGGACGAAGACAACATTTGAAGATATCTGAAGTCTAGTGATGATTGAGCGTTACCATGTTCTGGTGTTCAGTACTGGAAACTATTAGTTGGATACTTGGATGGGTGCGATTCGAGTTTCAAGTATAATGGAAGTCAATGGGAATCTCAAGCGGTTTTCCAAAAGATATTCCCATTGACTTCCATTATACTTGAAACTCGAATCGCACCCATCCAAGTATCCAACTAATTGTTTCCAGTACTGAACACCAGAACATGGTAGCGCTCACTCATCACTAGACTTCAGATATCTTCAAATTTTATCTTCGTCCATAGCTGAAGTCTAGTGATGAGTTCACACTACCATGCTTGGATGCTTGGTACTGGAAACGATCAGTTGGATGCTAAGGCTACCTTCACACTACGATTTTTGTAAAATCCGATGCTGTCCGATATAAATCGGACAGCATCGGCTCCTTCTGATGCCTGGAATCGGATGCCAAATAGGCATCGGATTCCGACATTTTATCTGATGCCCGCCCTCCTGTCACCTCGCTCCCTGTCAGCTGTCTCTCCCCCGGTACTCCCGCTTCTCCCCTCTACTGCCCGGTCCTCTCCTCTGCTCCCCTGTGTCTCCTCTCTTCTCCACCCTCCCCTCCTCTTCTCCCCCGGTCCTCCCATCTGCACCCGCGTCCTCTCTTCTTCTCCCCCGGTCCTCAGCTCTGCTCCCCCATCCTCCCCTCTTCTCCCCCGGTCCTCCAATGTGCTCCCCCTCTCCTCCACTCTTTTCTCACCTGTCCACGACTCCTGCACGGTCCCACACGCTCCCGTGTCTCCCGGTGTCTTGCTGTCTGTGCTGACAGGACCTCTCGTGACATCACACTCACATGACTGCCGGTTACTGGTTACTGGCTGTCATGTGATTGTGACATCACGGCAGGTCCTGTCAGCAGAGAACAGCAAGACACCGGGAGACACGGGAGACGCCGGGGGGCCTCGTGGACAGGTGAGCATAGATTTTTTTTTTTTGTTAACTTTACTGTTAGGAGCTACTTTAGTGTATGGAGCATGCTCAGTACACTAAAATCGGTTCCGAGGAGACATCAGATGTTTCCTCGGACCCCGCTCCATAGGGCCCCATGTTAAATTGATCGGACCAAATCGGATGTGCACTAAATGGCATCTGATTTGGTCCTATCCGAGTTTGTCCGAATTTATTTTCGGTGCAAAAATCCGAGCATGCTCCGATTTTTGCACCGATAAAAAATCGGACAGAATCGGATCGGACCAAATCGGATGCCATTTAGTGCACATCCCATTTGGTCCGATGCCCATAGGGCTGCATGGGGCCAATATTGGTCAGATGCTGTCCGATTTTAATCGGACAGCATTGGAAATACAAAATTCGTAGTGTGAAACCAGCCTTAGATGGGTACGACTTGAGTACCGAGTATAAAGGAAGTCAATGGGAAACTCAAGCGTTTTTCGAGATCTTCCCACTGACTTTCATTATACTTGAAACTCGAATCGCACCCATCCCGAGCATCCAAGTGATTGTTTCCAGCACCGAGCACCCCAGCATGGCAATGCTCACTCATCACCACTGAAGACCACTTTCTTCATGAGTGGTTGAAATAAAAACATACTTAATTTTTCTTTTTAAGTAATAAAAAAAAGTTATGCAAACAATCTGATTAAATGCCGGTAGGCTTAATAACCAGGCAACAATCTACGAGGTTTTTCTTGTGTTATTTTAATGATTTGCTTTGCGACCCGAGTCCAGGTCGGCTTTAAAGAGCATTTGATCTATTCTGTAGCTCCGGCAATTGAGATAATAACCTGCTGCTCTAATATTTTCCTTTTCTTCTCTGAAGGATGTTACTGAAATACTCTACAGAATAATTACAGGGAGCCATGAAAACAATATCGGTGCCGGTCATGAGGACAGGCGGAATAATACTGACTCACAAGGGCTTTCTAATATGCGTATTATTCAGATCATGTTACCGAGCCAATTAACAGGACGGAGGCTTTTTACGGGCTCGGGGGCCTAACAAGGATTGATAATGGATTCCACTCAATAGTCTATGACGTGAGACGTTCATACGGTCCCAGAAGTCGTTTGTATCGGCGCTGTCATATCTACGGTGATGTATGGCGCTGTGAATGGCTCAACTGGGAAACGGAGAGAAATTTATTTTGGCTTAATCCATCGATCCACCCGACACAAACTAGTGAATGACGTCTTATTAATGGGTCCGGTCAGGTGGAAAGAAAATAGAAAGATAACATTACTTACCTCCTGGACTGTTGCCGTTCTTCTGTAGTCATCGCCGTGTCCCCGACCCATCTCCTCGGATTGACACACAGTTGGGTCTTCACATGAACGTTCAGTAATTGGATACTGCACTCATTTGATGTCCCCACCGGATCGGCGCTGGCCATCAAGCGCTAATGACAGAGGAACGGCACCGATCCAGGACAGAGATAACTATTTCTTTTTATATTTTCACCTCTTTTAACCCAGTAATAAAAGGATATATGGAAAAAAGAAAAGACAAATCGGCTAGACGTTATTCGTGCACCTGGCGCAGGGCTATGGAGCCGGTGAGCCAAACATCCAACTCCGCAATTTCCCTTAATCCAACTCCAACTTCATCAAAATGGCCACCGACTCCCGACTCCACAACCATGGCTGTGAAGTCAGTAAGCCAAACATACGACTCCTCAATTTCCCTGAATACAAGTCCGACTCCACCAAAATGGACATGACTCTGAATCCACAACCAGGGCTGTAAAGTCAGTACGCCAAACATACGACTCCTCAATTTCCCTGAATCCAACTCTGACTCCGCCAAAATGGACACCAACTTCGTCCGACTCCACAACTCTAACGCCAAAGACCTGCTGGTGTGGGTCGAATCAATCAGAGGATAAAGAATCTCCAGTGACACAAGATTAGGATGATTACCGGTAAAATCTCGTAGTTATTTTTTCGAATTGAAAAAAAAAATAAAATAAGGCCAAGTGCCGAAACGTGTAGGTTCAGCCTGAGGTCTCTAAGGTGTACCTGTTGCCGTGTATTTTAATCTTAAGAAATAAATGCAAGATTTTACCAGTAATCATCCTCATCTTGTGTCACTGGAGATTCTTTATCCTCTGATTGATTCGACCCACACCAGCAGGTCTTTGGCGTCAGAGTTGTGGAGTCGGAGTTGGTGTCCATAGAGATGATAGGATGTCAACTAAAGTCACAAATAAGGTGGACAACCTCTTTAAATAGGTTACAAACAATCTCAGGACAGGACATCACTTTTTCATTGGTATGAGTCCAACTCTTGGGTAATAAGGACAAAGAGGTCTTGATGTTCATTGGATTTTAGTACCAGACAATCCAAGGGACTCTACAGTAGTATTTAAAGTCTTATTGTCTATGTGGCTATATTGGAAAAGGATGATGTAGACTGGATATAAGCCTTCTATGAACAGCCCTGGTGGGTCCAACACATCCAATCAGTACATAGATGGGTTCTAGAGTAGAAAAGACGCCATGTTGTGCTTTTTTTCTTAGACTTTTTGACTGTGGCTTCCTCCAGCAATAACATGTTAGAAAACCAGACATTAAGGGGTTCAGATTCCATATAGGAATGGGCTGTCTAATTGATTTTTTAAGACATTTTATATAAATTATTTAAGGTAGTGTCCTGCCAGGATCTTCCTACTTATCCTACTTCCGGAAATCATCATTAGACTGTTCCATGCCTTATTCTATGCAGGATGGAGGCCACAGCTGCGCGGTATGGACTCTTAGTCTCTCTATATATGTCCCATAGGGCCCAATAACAAGTTCTTGGGAGTCTGGAACTGCAGTTCCTTCAAATATGAAGTCTGACGTGGACTCTGGCGCAGGGGGCAATTTTCATTTTCGAATATTCTGATTAAATGGTGGTCCAATTCTAATCTATTAAAACTACATTTCCTTTCTGTACTTGCTTCTCCTGAGTGCTGCAGGCCCCTCCCTCTCTCTCCTGTGAGGTTCAAACCAATTCACCACAAAAGAGGCTGAAATAAATATGCAGTGCCGAGCTGAGCTGTATTTGAAACAGGTCAGTGATGTGAAACTGTAAATGCTGCTCTGTTGAAGCATATGAAGGAGGATTATCTTCTACCATATGCATTAGAAGAGAGGCATTTGCAGCTCCACATCACTCATCTCTCTGCTGTAGACATCAAACACAGCTCAACTCCATTTGGACGGTTGATCTGTGCTGGAAACTAGCAGAGCAATAAACTAGCAGAGCAATGATGTAACATCCCACAGGTAGCTATATTGATTGGACCCGTAGAAGCGACATAAGTCGCGAAACGGCGTCGTAGTCCGTCCAATGGCCCTTCGTGCCCCCTCCCTGCACCCTGTCTTTCCATGAACTTCTGGAATAAAGAATTATCCCGTCTACTCCGGTGAGTGCCGCCCTTTCTTTTTATTGCTGTTGAAATGCTGGTGCTTTGGCTGTGCACCGCCGCCTGAGAGTACGCCAATACTGGAAGACTGTCCAGGACCTGATTGTGGTAACGTCTAGTGCCCCGCTCGCTTCTCCTTATATTGGCTATATTGATTGCGTGACACAGCTGTCAACATTAAAAACTGCTCTCAAAAATCAGGATTGGTGGAATTCTCAATGGTCTGACCCCTAGCAATTGGGTAGTTATAATTCCAAATTTGAGACAACCCCTTTAAAGAAGACTAGTCTAAAAACAGTTCTCAAAAATTGGGATCAGTAGAGTTCTCAATAGTCGGACCCCTAGCAGATGGAAAGTTATACCTCCAAACTTGAGACAACCCCTTTAGAGAAGACTAGACTAGACTATTAACACATAACATTACAAAAGATGGTTTCTCTTCTGAATTTACAGCTCTCAATCCTAGCAGAGGTCATGGTACGTTGAGCTTTACAGCCGTCCATAGCAGTCAACATTAAGAACTGCTCTTGAATATAGGGATCGGTGGAGTTCTCAATGGTTGGACCCCTTGCAGTTGGAAAGTTATACTTCCAACTTGAGACAAGCCCTTTAAAGAAGACTACTAGATTATAAAACACATGATGTTACAAAAGATTGTTTATTTTTCTAATTTACAGCCCTCAATCCTAGCAGAGGTCATGGTACATTGAGCTTTACAGACGTCCATAGCAGTCAACATTAAGAACTGCTCTCGAATATAGGGATCGGTGGAGTTCTCAATGGTTGGACTCCTAGCAGTTGGGAAGTTATACTTCCAAACTTGAAACAACCCCTTTAAAGAGGATTACACTAGACTATTAACACATAACAGTGCAAAAGATGTTTTCTTTACCGAATTTACAGCCCTCAATCCTAGCAGAGGTCATGGTACATTGAGCTTTACAGACCTCCATAGCGGTCAACATTAAGAATGCTCGTCGAATATTGGGATGGGTGGAGTTCTCAATGGTTGGACTCCTAGCAGTTGGGAAGTTATACTTCCAACTTGAGACAACCCTTTTAAAGAAGACTACACTAGACTATTAACACAACATTACAAAGATGGTTTATTTTCCTAATTTACAGCCCTCAATCCTAGCAGAGGTCATGGTACATTGAGCTTTACAGACCTCCATAGCGGTCAACATTAAGAACTGCTCTCGAATATGGGGATCGGTGGAGTTCTCAATGGTTGGATTCCTAGCAGTTGGGAAGTTATACTTCCAACTTGAGACAACCCCTTTAAAGAAGACTACACTAGACTATTAACACAACATTACAAAGATGGTTTATTTTCCTAATTTACAGCCCTCAATCCTAGCAGAGGTCATGGTACATTGAGCTTTACAGACGTCCATAGCAGTCAACATTAAGAACTGCTCTCGAATGTAGGGATCGGTGGAGTTCTCAATGGTTGGATTCCTAGCAGTTGGGAAGTTATACTTCCAACTTGAGACAACCCCTTTAAAGAAGACTACACTAGACTATTAACACAACATTACAAAGATGGTTTATTTTCCTAATTTACAGCCCTCAATCCTAGCAGAGGTCATGGTACGTTGAGCTTTACAGACCTCCATAGCAGTCAACATTAAGAACTGCTCTCGAATATAGGGATCAGTGGAGTTCTCAATGGTTGGATTCCTAGCAGTTGGGAAGTTATACTTCCAACTTGAGACAACCCCTTTAAAGAAGACTACACTAGACTATTAACACAACATTACAAAGATGGCTTATTTTCCTAATTTACAGCCCCCAATAGTAGCAGAGGTCATGGTACGTTGAGCTTTACAGACCTCCATGGCAGTCAACATTAAGAACTGCTCTCGAATATGGGGATCGGTGGAGTTCTCAATGGTTGGACCCCTTGCAGTTGGGAAGTTATACTTCCAAACTTGAGACAACGTCTTTAAAGAGGACTACACTAGACTATTAACACATAACACTGCAAAAGATGGTTTATTTTCCTAATTTACAGCCCCCAATAGTAGTAGAGGTCATGGTACATTGAGCTTTACAGACCTCCATAGCGGTCAACATTAAAATCTTCTCTCCAGAAAGTCAGACGCTACTTAAAAGAGGAGAACTTGAAGGACTTTTAGGGACATTGTTAAGCATACGATTTAGGTTTCTGACATCAAATACCAGAGTTCCGCCAAATGCACTAGGACGTAATCCTATCGAGAGCCCAGCTTAAGTCCCTACAGAATAGGCCATACTCAAGCCGTCAAGGTAACAATACCAGAACTCCAAAAATAACCCCCGGTATCATTTTCTGAGTAGAGACGTCAGCAACAGCTCACTTACGGCTTTAAAGGTATTAAACTTTTTTTTTTTCTCCATAAAGCCGCTCGCTAGTAGAAAATCATTAAAGTTGATTGGAGGAGGAAGGAGAAAGGCTGCGTCACTGCAAAGTGATCCTAAAACAGTGCCGGGAACGTATGAATGATATCGGAGATTAAACGGCGGCTCCAAGAAGAAGCTGCGAGGTAGAGGAGACAGAGAGAGCTGACGTCTGCATACAGTAAGGTCACACCGAGCTTTGAAAGTGAAAAATATAAATTAGGAGCCGGCAGAATCGAGAGCAGTGTTAAAATTAGGAGGAAAAACAAAAAGATCGCATTTCTAAAACTCCTCGGAAGGAACGTCCTATCTCGTTAACCACGGACAGTGCAGGTAAGTAACAAGGATGTTCTGCTTAGATTATAGTTTTTTATACTGCCTCGTGTTTCCGAGGACATGGACCTGAGATTCGGAGAAGAAGGGTGCCTGATCACAGGGTACTTCAGCATTAGTTGTGGGGTAACGTCGAAAATGTTCAATCCCATCACAGTGCCTCCACAGGCACAACAGAGGATTGCATTATTTTCGCTAACATTAAAGGGAATCTATCAACAGGTTTTTTCTATCTCATCTGAAAAAAAACATAATGTAGGCAAAGTAAACTTGAATCCAATGATGCATCACACAGATTACTGGCTGCAACCGTTCTCACACAATCAAATAATTTAATTTTAGGAACACAGCAATGCTAAGAGAGCTGCCCCGACCACATCAGGCTCTGTATGTACAATGTCTATAGACAGGGAGCTGCACCTGCCCACACCAGGCTCTGTATGTACAATGTCTATAGACAGAGAGCTGCCCCCGACCACACCAGGCTTTGTATGATAATGTCTATAAGCAGAGAGCTGCCCCCAACCACACCAGGCTCTGTATGTACAATGTCTATAGACTGAGAGCTGCCCCTGCCCACACCAGGCTCTGTATGTACAATGTCTATAGGCAGAGAGCTGTGTCCGACCACACCAGGCTCTGTATGTACAATGTCTATAGGCAGAGAGCTGTGTCCGACCACACCAGGCTCTGTATGACAATGTCTATAGACAGAGAGCTACCCCGCCCACACCAGGCTCTGTATGTACAATGTCTATAGGCAGAGAGCTGTGTCCGACCACACCAGGCTCTGTATGACAATGTCTATAGACAGAGAGCTACCCCGCCCACACCAGGCTCTGTATGTACAATGTCTATAGGAAGAGAGCTACCCCCACCTACACAAGCCTCTGTATGTACAATCTCTATAGACAGAGCTACCCCTGTCCACACCAGGCTATGCATGTACAATATCTATAGACAGTGAGCTGACCTCACCCACACCCAGCTCATATACAATGTCTATGGACAGAGAGCTGCCCTTGCTCACATAAGGCTCGGTATGTACAATGTCTATAGATGATGAGCTGCCTCCACCCACATCAGCCTCTGTATGTACAATGTCTATAGACAGAGTGCTACCCCCGCCCACACCAGACTCTCAATAGAAAAGAGTCTGTTTCATTTTTAAAACACCATTGGCCAATTAATTATTTGCAAACCTAATAATAATAATAATAATAATAATAAAAACCACATAAAAGCAACATACTGTGACTTAACAGTTGAAAGAATGTGGCACAAATGAAAAAAAAAGTGCTCAAAACTCATAAAAACGGACACAATTGAAGAAAAATTAATTGGGTCCAAAATGTGCAACAAAAGTTTTTGCAAATTTTTCCAGAATCGCCTTCATTTCAAAAGAGGTCTCTCGTCTATGCCTGTGAAAATGGCTGACACCATGGGGGAATGTAAAGTATTGTAAGTCATAGCTAGGATTACATGGTGCTCAATCAAATAAATGAACGATATCATTCATTTTAATATCAAGACAACCGGTATATGATGCTTTCTGCCCCGGATCTCCACCTTAGAGCAGAAGGAGAGTCCTCGCTTTATGGGCTATGTGCCCTGATAGTGGCAATGCTTTTAGTGTCGTATGCACCAAGCCAAGATAAATGTGTGTCACTATTAGCATTAATAAATGCGTAGCCAGCTAAACCCTAAGCCCCGTAAGATCAGCACAGCCCTCCCCTACTGCTGCCATCATCATTCTATGATCTGATTATAGGGTTTCCAGCTTATTCTATAGACATTGACCTTGAGCTAACAGTTACACCAATCAATGACAGGTGAAGGCTAGATGGTTGGACCAGTGGCTCTTGTGTAGTGTTTCCCATATGCAATAGTTAAAAAAAAGAGCAATAGTGATTATCGAGCACTACCATGCTCGATACTCGAAATGAGCTGTCAGACGGGCTCAACCCATGTATTGAGTAAATTAAAGTCATTGGGTAACTCAAGCATTTTTACAGAAAAATGGTCAAGTTTCCAGTTGACTTCCATTACACTCTGTACATGAGCGTCCGACCTACTCGTTTCAAGTACCCGAGCATGCTGGTGCTCGCTCATCACTAAAGAGCAACTGTGAACTGGCAAAAAGGGTCATGGCTGTCCAAGGCTCATTCATCCGCATAATGAACAGATCCAGCCTAGACTGATCCCACAGAAGACCTAAAGGTATCGTCACACGAGGCGACGGTACCGCCGATTTATTAGGCGATGCAGGGGTGAGGCCTATCGGCGCTGATATCACCCCTGCATCGCCTAATGTGAATGGGCGACGGCGACGCCATTTACTGCTCTGCTCTGAAACCAGGCGGCTGATCTGGGGTGATGTGTACACATCGCCCCATGTAAACGGCCGCCGGCGACCTGACAGGCGATGGGAGCCATAGGCTCCCATTGTACTGCATCGCCGCTGGGATTTTGAGACACCCCAGCGGCGATGCCGCCTGTCAGATCGCCGGCGCAGCGCTGGAGGTGTCGCCCCATGTAAATGGGGGATGGCGACACTGGCGGGCCACCAAAAACGTGCGCGCTCCCGCCAGTCGCCACCGACATCTTCAGCGCTGTCGTCTCATGTGACGGTACCTTACATAGCATGAATGTCCAAAACACAAGGGGTTGATGTATCAAACTTTTTACCATCTGGAATAAAATACTTTGAAAAGTCGCATATTTTTGTGTAACATAAAGCTGTGGAAGAATTTTGGGACATTCGGCATTTACATGGCATTCCTGCCAAAATGGTTGGACCTGTGGTGGGATAGGGCAAGGCAACACCAAGCGGTCTAATTGAATAGCAAAGTTTTTACTCCAACATCTGAACATTTCTAGATCCACTTACAAGACACTCAACTGTGCCTCTTAATGAAGCGGAAATGCCTGACTCCACCACTTCTCATCAAGACCAGACTGGTCTTGATAAATCTGCACCTTGGTCTCCAAATTCCCCAGATCTTCATTCACATCTGTCCGATGTGCTAAAAAACAAGCCCATCTATGGAGGCCACATCTCAAACCCTACAGGACTCTAGAAGGACCTGTTTCTAATGTCCTAATGCTAAATAACATGGGATATCATGGAGTCAATGCCTTAAAAGTCAGAGCTGTTTGTCAGAACAAGGGAGACCTTCATAGTATTAAGCGGTTTTCCTGTTCTCCAACAAACAACCCAACTACAATATGCACGTTGACGAGAGCCAACTTAAGGGATGATGGGCAAACTGAAGACAAGGGCTAGGGTGCCGCAAGGTCTTCTTCAGGCTACACTAAATGAACAAACTCCACATATCTAAATACGGCTGAGTATTTTGACAGTTATTAGATCTTTTATACTTCCTAAACCTTTACACGACAAATCATCTGTGCGGAATAATATCAGGTTGGTTGCACAACGTCTGGAGATGCCAATTACGGAGCAGAAACATGTGTGGGTTGAGCTGCTATCGATCAGCGGTATAATGAGCAGTGATTGCCATTTCATATTGGAAGTGCTCGAGAGATGAAAACTAAACACTGGCTGACTTATCTGACGAGGGGGTTTCATCTATTCAAATGTCAGGAGCCGCTCTCGTTACAGAATATACGCGCTGGGGCTTTATTGTTAGATTATATCACAAGATCAACTCAAGGCCACTGTCCTTAGAAGAGTAAACCAAAGGACCATTACACTCTATAGTTAGTTTAATCTTCCCCTAAATTAATTGATAAGAAAAGAAGTATTCATCTATGGTCTTCGTTGAGCTGATGGCCATTTGTTCCTTTGGGAGTTCAAAATATTCCTTCGTCCTATATCGTAATCTTTTTGGAGAAGTCTACCTTTAATGCTTCAGAAAATACAGGAGCCTCTCAATGAATTAGAAGATCATCAAAAAGTGACTTCCAAGGTCTCTGAGAACTCAAGATAGAAGTTGAGATGGAGACTTCGTAAGAGGATACAAAGGACAGAAGTTACCAGGCGACAAAGCCAAAGGGTGAGACAATAGTAGAAGATCTAGGTTAAAATCAGGAATGGAGTCAACATCAACAAGGAACAATAACCAAAAAAATACATAGGACAGATGGTGAGGACCAAGTTCTTTTTAAATAGGCAACTGGGTTGACAATCTAGGAGCTCCTACTGATATGGCAACCTGATGCGGCCAGGAATAGAGCAACCAAACTGTGGCCAGAACTAATAGAACCAGAGGCATACATGATTATATGATCATGTGAGTTCAGCTTACGAAGCCAGTAATTGTCTACATAATGCCGCTGGGAAAATAAGGCCGTAAGGGACCCTTAAGACAAGAGACTGGCTTTGTAAGCTTAATGGTTCCCTCTTGGTGGTTTCCTTCGTTACTGAATTGCTGGTTGTATTTTATTAATACTTTGCATTTCTTTTTACTTATCATTTCTGTCTGGTGCAATCCCCATTAGGAAATGAGCTCCATGATTGGCAATGCCATCCAGTGTACATCTTGCCACATGTATGCATTCCTTGACCAGCCGGCCGAGGGTGCATACTGCTGTGTGAGATGTGAGTACGTTGTGCATTTGGAAGCCCAGATACTGGATCTAAATGAACGACTGACAATGCTGAGATCCATAGACAATATGGAAAGGAGTCTGCTGCTCACTGAACAGCTGCTCAATGGGATAGATGTGGGGGAGGATGGTACTATGGAGCCTCAGGACCATGAGGTAGCCAGCTGGGTGACAGTTAGAAGGCGGGGTAGAGGGAAGGGTGCCAGGGAGGCTAGCCCTGATCTGGCACACCCCAATAAATTTGCTATATTGGCAGATGAGGGGGGTGTGAGTTCAGGTACAGCACTGCTGCAGCAGGGCATGACCTCTGAAAGCCAGAGGAGTGTCTGCTCCAGTAAGGGGGAAAACAGGAGAGTAGGGCAGGCCAGACAGGTGCTGGTAGTGGGGGACTCAATTATTAGGGGAATAGATAGGGCAATCTGTCACAAAGACAGGGATCGTCGAACAGTGTGCTGCCTACCTGGCGCTCGAGTCCGGCACATCGCTGATCGGGTTGACAGATTACTGGGAGGGGCTGGTGAGGACCCAGCGGTCATGGTGCACATTGGCACAAATGACAAAGTTAGAGGTAGGTGGAAGGTCCTTAAAGATGATTTCAGGGAATTAGGCTGCAAGCTTAAGGCAAGGACCTCCAAGGTAGTATTCTCTGAAATACTGCCTGTACCACGTGCCACACCAGAGAGGCAACGGGAGATTAGGGAGATAAATAAGTGGCTCAGGAATTGGTGTAGGAAGGAGGGGTTTGGGTTCCTGGAGAACTGGGCCGACTTCTCTGTTGGCTACAGGTTCTATGCTAGGGACGGGCTGCACCTCAATGGGGAGGGTGCAGCTGTGCTGGGGGAGAAAATGGCTAGAAGGTTGGAGGAGTGTTTAAACTAGGGATTGGGGGGGAGGGTATTCATTGTATAGGAGGGGAAGATAGTGTAAACAGTAACCTGGGCACAAGTAATAAAAGTGGGGGTGGCATGGGGGGTGGGGTTAGAACAGTCAATCTAGTAGGAAGGAATAGAGGTAAAGAGAGATGCATAAAGTGCATGTTCACTAATGCCAGAAGCCTCACCAACAAAATGGAGGAATTAGAATTGATTTTGTTGGAAAATAATTATGACATGGTGGGGAGTTCGGAGACTTGGCTGGACGAGAGCCAGGACTGGGCTATTAATATACAAGGATATATATGGTGGAGATATCAGAGACATGGCTGGACGAGAGCCAGGACTGGGCTGTTAATTTACAAGGATATATATGGTGGAGATATCAGAGACATGGCTGGATGAGAGCCAGGACTGGGCTGTTAATTTACAGGGCTATTGTCTGTTCAGAAATGACCGTACAAATAAGCGAGGAGGAGGTGTATGTTTATACGTAAAATCATCCTTAAAACCCATCCTGCGTGATAATATAGGTGAATCTAATGGAAATGTAGAGTCTCTGTGGGTGGAGATAAGGGGAGGGGGAAAAAATAATAAATTACTGATAGGGGTTTGTTATAAGTCCCCAACAATAATGGAAGTGGAGGAGAATATCCTCATAAAGCAAATAGATGAAGCAGCGACTCAGGGAGAAGTCATTATTATGGGGGACTTCAACTACCCTGAAATACATTGGGGATCAGAAACCTGCAGTTCCAGCAAAGGTAATAAGTTTTTGAAAACTATAAGAGACAATTACCTTTCACAACTGGTTCAGGACCCAACAAGAAGGGGGGCACTGCTGGACCTAATATTAACCAACAGGCCGGACCGCATATCAAATATACGGGTTGGAGGTCACTTGGGTAATAGTGATCATAACTTAATAAGCTTTCAAGTATCCTTTACTAAGACGTGTAGTAGAGGGGCCACAAGGACACTAAACTTCAGGAAGGCAAATTTCCAACGGTTGAGAGATGATCTTAGTGCAATAAACTGGGACGATGTCCTGAGACATAAAAGTACACAACACAAATGGGAGATGTTTATTAGCATCCTGAATAGGACCTGTGCACAATATATACCCTATGGGAATAAGCATGCTAGAAATAGGAGGAAAGCACTATGGCTAAATAAAGCGGTAAGAAGTGCAATATGTGACAAAAAGAAAGCATTTAGGGAATTAAAGCAAGTAGGTAGTGATGAAGCATTAAATAAATACAGAAAATTAAATAACATTTGTAAAAAGCAAATCAAGGCAGCAAAGATTGAGACAGAGAGACTCATTGCCAGAGAAAGTAAAAAGAATCCCAAAATATTTTTTAACTACATAAATAGTAAGAAACTAAAAAATGATGGTGTTGGCCCCTTTAAAAATAGTCTGGGTGAAATGGTGGATGAGGATGAGGAAAAAGCAAATATGCTAAATGACTTTTTTTCAACAGTATTTACACAAGAAAATCCCATGACAGACAATATGATCAGTGATAACAAAAATTCTCAATTAAACGTCACCTGCTTAACCCAAGAGGAAGTACGGCATCGTCTAAAAATCACTAAAATTGACAAATCCCCGGGCCCAGATGGGATACACCCCAGAGTGCTGCAGGAATTAAGTACTGTCATAGATAGACCATTATTTTTAATATTTAAAGATTCCATAATATCAGGGTCTGTACCACAGGACTGGCATATAGCAAATGTGGTGCCAATATTCAAAAAGGGGACAAAAACTGAACTTGGAAATTATAGGCCAGTAAGCTTAACCTCTACTGTGGGTAAAATCCTAGAGGGTTTTCTAAGAGATGCTATACTGGAGTATCTGAACAAAAATAACCTCATGACCCATTATCAACATGGTTTTACGAGGGACCGTTCCTGTCAAACTAATCTAATAAGCTTCTATGAAGAAGTAAGTTCTGGACTGGACCAAGGAAATGCAGTGGATGTGGTGTATATGGACTTTTCAAAAGCTTTTGATACGGTGCCACACAAAAGGTTGATACATAAAATGAGGGCAATGGGGATAGGGGAAAATATGTGTAAGTGGGTTAAGAACTGGCTTAGTGATAGGAAACAAAGGGTGGTTATTAATGGAACACACTCAGAATGGGTCACAGTTAACA